>VWZX01000697.1:229944-296914 GCA_013399015.1 Galbula dea
TCCCGCGGTGTGATGGTGACTGAGGCCGGCCGTGGGGGGGGCTGCTCCCTGCTCCGGGCTCGCTGAGCTCCGCTCTCCGCTCCCGATACCGATCGAACTGGCCACAATGGCGACCCGCACCGGCTAACCACTCCGGGAGCCCCGCCCACGGACAGCACGATTGGCTGCCAGGAACGCCCGTTAAACAGCTAGAGAGACCGTTGGTTCTGCCCCTCGCGGCCACCGCCCCTCGGCGAGTTCCTATTGGCGGAGGCTCTTGCCTTTCCCCAGCAGCGAGCGCCTATTGGCTGCTCCCGCCGCCGTTGCCAGGCTCTCTTACCAGCCTACCCGGAGTCCCCTCCCGCGCACCCTCATTGGCCGTTAAGCGCCGCTCCCGCCCCCAACGGGCCCCGACCGGGGAAGTGCGCGGGGCCATGTGGCGGCGGCTGGAGCCAGCGAGCGCTGCCACCCCCGCCCGGGTCCGCTCCGCACCCTCCCTGCTGACTCGGGACACCCGGCTCCTCCCGCCCCGGCATCATCGGGACTGGGCCCCACGGCCACGCTTGGCGGCGTTTCCCCTTGCTTTAAAGACACGGGCAGTCTCGGGCTCCGGTAGCAGGGCTAGGGGTACAGCCCCGAAGCGTTAATTAACAGTGGAGAACCACAAAAGCTGGAGACGTGATTAAAACGTGTGGTTAAAGCATGGCAGTGAACCTCGTGGTGCGGGGGGCAGCTGCTCTTAACCACTCTCCCAGGGGGCAGAAGTCCCGAGCCCTGTTCCTCCTCCTGGTGAGAACGGGAAAGGGTCTGGGCTTCACCTGCAGAGCAGCTGGACCTGCTTGAGGTGCTCCTCAGTCCCTTTCACGCTGCACTGCACGGACTCTGGTCCCCACAGGGCTCCTGTGATGGCACCTGCCTGGGTAGTTTACTCCAATAAATACCTCTTAATTGAGCCATTTAAGAGGCAAGCTGTAGCCTAGGGCCAGAGGTCTCTTCAAAGTCTTGTCTTTAATTAGCTTTCTCCTAAGCTCCTATCCGGTGGAGCTGCTTTGCCGGAGGGATAGGGAGGCTGTGGGACAGCTCGATACACCGTTGTCCTCATCCAGGCAGTTGGGAAAGCATCACTGCTGGGTTCATCATCTTGATGGAGCCCTTCTCTGATAACGACCTTCTCTTTGCTTCCATTCCCTTTGTCTTCACCTTAAAGCAGCTCAGAAAGAGCCAAGATCTCCGCTGGATTTCCCAGAGGTATGGTCCAGGGGAAACCCAGTGTTCTTGTCCAGCATGTTATTCTCCTTGGGCACTTGAAAAATGTGGTGGTTGGCTACAGATGCACAGCCCTGCCCTCGTCTATGTCATTCTTGTCTCAAAAGGGGAGGGAAAGGTCACCAGCAGCCACCAAGAAGGTCTCTGGGTGCTGACCCAATCACTCCACCATCTTTGTGACCAATGCATATCAATCCTCTTGACATCAGCCCTTCCAGCATCACCCAGAAATTACTGTCATTGTCCCCAGCCTAGTGTGGAAAAGAGAAGCCAGAGACCCAGTTTCCCACCTAACACTACAGCCAGGTGAGGGGCTCAGATGGGGCCAAGGTCAACCCACCACAACAACCAATGCAGGTTTATGGACACAGGTCTTGTCAAGCTATCTTGGTAACTTCTCCATGAGATCTACGACCAGGCTAAGGAAGGAAAGAGCTTTAAGCCAATAATATAATCTCACAAGGGATCAGCATCAGGATTGTGACCTTAAAATGATTTCAAAACTGGATGTTCAGGAAGCTCATTGAAAATAAACCTTAAAATGTGTCGGTGAATAGGGACTCCACCATCAGGAGACCCTAGAGGGAGAAAGCTTCAAAGCCCAGGGGGAATTAAACTCAAAAATGTGGTGTTTGAGAAAATTTTCAGCCAGCAGATAAGGAGCAGCAAGATAAGTCAGCTAGAAAGCTGAAACTCTGCACATGGACAGTCAAAGAGAAATGTTGAGATATAATTAACCATTGCAACAGCTTTCAAAGAGGTGGTAATGGATTGGCTGCTGTTAATGAATTTGGGGAAGCTCTGTGACCCAGGGAGGGAGACAACCTGATTGCAGGGACATAAATACACCAGGCTCAGAAAGCACTGCTGAGCCTCGACCCAGGAATAAGCTGTTTTTCCTGGTGAAGCCCAAGGCAGTGGTGGAGTCACCATCCCTGGAGGTGTTTAACAAGCCTGTAGATGTGGTACTCAGGGACGTGGTTTAGTGGCATGGTGGTGCTGGGGTGATGGTTGGACTTGATGGTCTTAGAGGTCTCTTCCAACCTTAATGATTCTGTGAAAAAGTGCAGTGAATTTGGGTACCCACAGCCATACCTGCAAACCTCAGCACTGGAGCTGATGGGCAGAGCTCCCCAAGCCACCTGGAGCCAAGCTCCTGCTCAAACCCCACAGGAAAGGGCCACCTGAACACACTTCTTGGGCAGGCCCAGCAGCTGATTTTCTGTCGTCTTGGTCACCTCTTGCTCACAGCTGACACCTAGGCCCAGTTTTCTCTTCCCTGTTGAGACTCTTCAACCCCCATCTCACAGGGAAGAACCCTGTGAGAGAGAATCTTTCCTGGGGCTGGATAGAAAAGGGCTGGTGTGTGCTTTGTGTTTCTTCCATCACCTGATGTTCTGCAGGCTCAAGAAGGTGAGATGCTTTGGGTGGGAGAGAAGTGAGCATGAGTGTCCTCAGCAGCCATGCAACCCCAGGAAATCCTGCCAGCCAGAGCCTGCCTCAGGGACTTCACCAGCCACAAGATAAAGCAGCACACACCCAAGCATGCCTGCAGGACCTGTCCTCCAGAATGTCACTGCTTGCTACCTGGCACTGGTAACACACAAGCTAAGGGCATGGACTGCACCTCCCCAGGACAACCCCAAACAACACACTCCTGCCCTGAGAGCGATGGGATGTATCCAGCAGGGATGAAGTGCCTGTGTGTGACAGAACAGACTTTCTCCCAGCTCCTTTGTGTTTAACCTGCCAGAGGACAAAACTCCCACTGCAGCCCAGCCCCCAGGAGGGTCCTTTCTTGTCCCCCAGCAGCCAGGTGAGCTTACAACCTGATTCTGGGAGAAGTCAAGTTTTTCCCCCAACCTGCATCCTCAGCTGCACTTTGTAACCATGCAGGAGAAGTAGCCCTGACTTCTATGCCTACAGCATAACCACTGTCTCCTTCCCAGCCCAAAGTCCTGCTCTCAAACCCTTGGTGTGTACCAGCCCAACAGCCTAGTGCCATGATGGGCCAGGGGATGGTTTACAAACACTTGTTAACAGCCTACCTCACCTCAGAGCCTAGAAAACTCCTGGTGATGGAAATCTGTGCCATCAGGGGGTTGGAAGTGACCTCTGGAGATCCCCCAGTCCAACCCCTGCTCCAGGAGGGTCACCCACAGCAGCTTGCCCAGCATCACCTCCAGCTGCCTTGGGAATCTCTCCACACAAGGAGACTCCACAACCTCTCTGCAAAGCCTGGGCCAGGGCTCCAACACCCTCACACCAAACAAGCTTCTCCTCCTGCTCAGCTGGAACCTCCTGGCTTCCAGTTTGTGCCCAGTGCCCCTGGGCCTGGCCCTGGGCACCACTGAACAGAGTCTGGCCACAGCCTCTTGCCCCCAGCCTTCAGCTCTTGCTCAGCATTCAGCAGCTCCCCTCTGGGGCTGCTCTTCTCCAGGCTAAGCAGCCCCAGGGCTCTCAGCCTTTCCTTCTGCCAGAGATGCTCCAGTGCTCTCAGCATCTTGGGAGCCTCTGCTGGACTCTCTTCAGTAGTTCCTTGTCCCTCTTGACCTGGGGAGCCCAGAATTGGACCCAGGACTCCAGCTGTGGCCTCACTAGGGGAGAGTAGAGGGAGAAGAGAACCTCTCTTGACCTGCTGGCCACACTCTTCTTCATGCACCCCAGGAAACCTTCTTAGCCCTGACAGCATATTGCTGGCTCTTGGTGAACTTGTCCATCAGCACTCCAGGTCCTTCTCCATGCAGCTGCTTTCCAACCTGTCCTGGTCCATGGAGCTATTCCTCCCCCAGGGCAGGACTCTACACTTGCCTTTGATGATCTCCCTGAGGTTCCTCTCTCCCCACTCTCATCCTGTCCAGGTCTCACTGAATGGCAGCACAGCCTGACTGTGGATCACCACTCTCCCAGTGCTGGATCATCAGCAAACTGGCTGAGAGTCCACCCTGTCCCTTCATCCAGTCACTGATGATGTTAAACAAGACTGGACCCAGTTTTGATCTCTGGGGAACATCACAAGCTACAGGCCTCCAAGTAGATTCTGAGCTGCTGACCACAACCCTCTGAGCTCTGTCCTGCAGCCAGTTCTCAGTCCACCTCACTGTCCACTCAGCCAACACACACTTCCCAAGCTGACAAGAAGCTCTCTGCTGGGCAGCCCCTTATTTACTTGCTGAGTAAAGGAGCTAATGTGGCACAGCCCTGCCATGCTCCCTTCCTTCCCACCCTGCACAAGCCCAGCAGCACAGGAAGTATTCCCTAAGGAACCAGCTGGGCTACCACACGTTGCTGGACACTCTACAGCCCTTCTCACTCCAAGAGGAGTCTGTTCCCAAGGTGAACTGATGTGCACTGCACACAGATTTAACAAAATGCTTTATTTACATTTCAGAACATATATAAAAAAGAGAGAATGTCAATTACTGAGCATGGATCTAGCCTGTGGAGAGGACTGGGGCAAGGGGGAACTGTCTGGAGATGGAACTGCATGGAGCCAGCACAAGCCCATCCACTGGTGAAGGAACACTGAAATGAAGAAGGAAGAGATGCAAGATGCTGAACAGCCATTCCCAAGGCATCCTACAACAGCAGGACTCTCACTGGTGCTGCTACAGTGATTTCCAAGTGAGTGCTACTTGCTGTATGCACTGCCTCACATCAATGGGTGTAAGCTAGAGGAGGGGGGATATACATTAGACATTAAGAGAAGTTCTTCACTGTTAGGGTGGTGAGACACTGGCACAGGTTGCCCAGAGAGGTTGTGGAGGCCTCATCCCTGGAAGCTTCTAAGACAAGGCTGGATGGGGCCCTGGGCAACCTGATCTAGTGGGAGTTGTCCCTGCCAGGCAGGGGGTTTGGAACTAGATGATCCTGAAGGTCCCTTCCAACTCTGGCAATTCTATCATTCTATGATGGCATGACCAGCAGGTCTAAGGAGGTGATTCTGCCTCTCTATTCTGCCCTTGTAAGGCCTCACCTGGAGTACTGTGTACAGTTCTGGGCTCCTCAGCATAAAAAAGATGTGGACATCTTGGAGGGGGTCCAGAGGAGGCCACAAAGATGATCAAAGGACTGGAGCACCTCCCCTACGAGGAAAGGCTGAAGGAATTGGGGTTGTTCAGCCTGGAGAAGAGAAGGCTTAGAGGGGACCTTATAGCAGCCTTTCAGTACCTGAAAGGGGATTATAGGGCAGAAGGAGAGAGACTTTTCTCCTGGTCTGATTGCAACAGGACACGGGGAAATGGCTACAAGCTGAAGGAGGGGAAATTTAGGCTGGAGATTAGAAGGGGGTTCTTTACCCAAAGGGTGGTGAGGCACTGGAACAGGTTGCCCAGAGAGGTTGTGGAGGCCCCATCCCTGGCAGTGTTTGAGGCCAGGCTGGATGTGGCCCTGGATGACCTGGTCTAGTACATGTGGCATCCCTGCCCATGGCAGGGGGTTGGAACTAGATGATCTTTCAGGTCCCTTCCAACCTGGGCCATTCTATGATTCTATAACCCAGAGCTAAAGAACTCAGGAGTCCTCCTGGGTCTCCATGCCAGGCAACTGCACCTACCCCTGAACTTCAAACCAGCAGTGCCTGTTTCTCCTGGCTGATTTTAAAAGATCCTGCCAAGTAACTGGTCTAGCTGTCTGAGGCTGGGCAAGACAAATGCTGTTCTTGTCTGCTGAGAGGCAGCAGGGTACAGAAAGGCAGTTCCTGAGACCAGGCTGGGAAGTAACTGAGGTGGCACCAGCCTCATATCTAGAAATGAAAAGCTTCCAGTCTCAAGCTGGATGTTGGCCAGAGATGATGTATTCCAGAACAGGAACTATCAACAAGTCTGGGCCTGAGAACAACCCAAAATAGGGTCTGATCCATCAGCACAGGTCTGCCCACCTGCCAGAAAGCCTGTTAAAAGGGTTGTCCCCATCAAAAGCCTGTAAATGCCAAGAGAAGTACCAGGGAAAGGAAAGACTGATTACATTCCTTTTTGTCACTGCATCAAACAGGAGGAGCTCCCAAGAGTCTGCAGTGCTGCAGACCTGAAAGATTTCATTCTGGAAGCAGGGATGGATGTGCCTTCCTGGACAATTCCAGATGTTGCTGGAAATCACTTCATGGAAGGTGAAAAACTGTGAGGATTTGCCTTTGTCAGTGCCTGCTGAAATCTGAAAGATCAGCAACCAAAAGGCCAACCCAGCAGATTTTTTGACAAGCTGCAGCCTGACACACTGAAATCTAGACAGATTTGTTTAAATACTTGTGTTTTCTACAGTGAAGTGGGTGGCCACCCAGAGCCAGAACACTCTGTGTGCCTCAGCTCTCCCTTCAGCCTAGTGCTTTAACCAGAAGGAAGCCTGAAGAAGAGCAAACACTGGCAACATCAGGACAGTGGGACTGTTTCAGGGCAAGGTAAGACTATGTGACATGACAATTCCTTGGGCCTTCAGTGCTGGCAGTCCTATGGCTGCACCAAGCAAGGAGGCTCAAGGCCACTCTTCCTCCTCTTCCTTCCATCCCTGATAATTCTATGATTCCTGATTCCTGCCCCACACACAAATGCTCTGCTTTCTGCAGCACTCAGAGTTCACCACCCTGCAGGTCAAAGTGAAGGCCTCCAGCTCCCAGACTGCCTGGGTAACACCAGCTGGATTCCTGCTGCAGTTCCCTGTCATCCCCAGGTTTCTAAAGGACTGGAAGAGCCCAACCCCACCCAAGGCAGAGCTCCCACAACCCAACCTTCCCCCTGACTGCAGCTGCAAAATCTTATCCCTCAGGCATCGCCTTTGGTGTTTGTGTAGCTTAGAGAGAAGCCAGTTCAGGGAGTTGAGCTGGCAAAAGCTAACACTGTTAGAGAAGCATTTTCTGGTGTCTCACTGAGCAGGCAGCTCTCTGCAGGCCCAAGTGAAGGTGAAAATGAGTCAAGAGAGGAGTACAGAGCAGAGCAGCCCAGAGTTCAGTTGCACTGGGCACCTGTGGGGACTGACACTTACCATGCTTCCACTGCTCACATTTCCCCACACTGAGAGATCACAACTGGCAGCTTGGGTTTGTTATTTGGACCTGTAGGCACATTCTGAGGACAAACAGATAGATAATGTTAAACCTTCTAAAAGCACAGCAAATCCTGTGAGTGACAGCTACTTCAGACTGCTTAAGAGGTGTCTGTGTAACATCAGGAACAGGGAAATAAATCCAGACACAGCTCTGAATAACACAGAAGTACCAGCACACAATTTGGCAGCCAACTCTCTGTGTGCAGAGGTTTGGGATCTCCAGACCAGACCCTGATCCTCTGAATGGGAGGGAAGCAACAGCAGAAACTGGAGAGCTCCTCACATGATCCAGCAGGAATCATGCCACCTGGGGCTGCTCTGCCTTAAACCTTTAAAGTTACTAACCACAGTTAACTTTTAAAGCTGCTAACCACAGCTGCCACATGCAAAACAAACTTGTGTTTCTACAGAAACACAGACTGGTTTGGGTGGGAAGGGACCTTTAGAGGTCACTTAGTCTGACCCCCCCTGCAGTGAGCAGGGATGTCCCCAACTAGATCAGGTTGCTCAGAGCCCCAGGGTCCAACCTGGCCTGGAATAGTTCCAGGGATGGGACATCTCCCACCTCTCTGGGCAACACCTGGTACAGGCTCTCATCACATTCAGAGTCAAAAAAGGCTTCCTCAGATCTAGTCTAAATCTCCCCCATTTTAGCTTAAAGCCATCACCCCTTCTCCTGTCACAACAGGCCCTGCTAAAAAGTCTGTCCCTGTTTTCCTGACAGGGCCCCACAGAGGGGGAATCTGATGAGGCAGTCACAGAGCTCATTCTGAATCCCTTGTTCTGCCTGGACTTGCTTCCTCTTTCCTGAGCCTCTTCTTCCCTTTACCCTGCCCCTTTCTGCAGTGGTGCCCAAGGCAGGAGCACCACAGCCCTTCCCTCAGTGCTTCTGGCCAAGAGGGTCACCAACACATGGCTTGAGTCATGCTGTACTGTGCCTTGTTCCTTTTCTCAACACCTCACAGCTGTCAGCCCTGGGCTGGCCTCACTTTTCAGATTCAGAGGAGAGGCCTTGGTGCACATTATCCCAAGTGTGTGCCATGAAGTTAATGTCATCTGTCCTGAAGAAATCCCTGCTCTTAGCTGGGTCTCCTCATCATCCTGCCATGACACCAGCCACAACACTGGTCACAACCTCCACCCCTGAGCCTTTCAGCTTCTGGCAGCCCATCAGATAATTAATTTTTCTTATTAAACATGCTGATGATGGATCAGCAGAACTGATGCTTTAGCATCTACTGACTAATCCCAGGCAGTGGCACAGAAGAGATCTGCTCCACCCTCTGCTCTGAGTTGCTGATGGAACAGCTTTTCAATTCAGCTTCCTGACCAAATGCAAAGCATTGCAAATAAAGCCACAAGAACACAATCCCCACACAAAGACTAACCACTAACCACAAATGCATACATTCTAAAGTCAATCTATATGACAGCCTTTGCCCCCACAGATTCCCTGCTAGTTTATAGTGATGGCAACTGACAATACCCATTATCAGCACTGCTATTCCCTGGTATCCCATAAACAGGCAGCAGCAGAGAGCAGAACAACCCTTGGTAATCCTCAGTGTGACTTTCCAATGTGGACATTCACAGAGAAACAGACAAATTCAACTTACTTCAATTTTTCTCATGACCAACAGCCCATCCACAATTTTACCTAGAAGGAGAAAATTAATCCAGTTGAGTACAGCCTGTTTGGGCCTTTGCTCCTCACCACAGGCACCTGCATTTCTGTGCCTCCTGAGAAGTCTTGTGCAGCCTGTAGCTATTGGGCACTTCAGGGCTTGTTACCTATCTCCAGACTGATCAAGGAAACAATTCCTCTTCAAACACCTTCCACATTCACAACAGATTAACTGTATTTTCCCTCTGCAGGGCTGGCACCTGTAGAAATCCAGGCTTTGAGATTCCAGCTGTGCTAAAACACAGCATCAACTAGCATGATGCTCAGCAGTGAATGATACCAGTGTTCATCTACTACTACTTCACTGGAGGAAGCAGGAAAGAGGACATCACAGAATCACAGAATCATTAGGGTTGGAAAGGAGCCTCAAGATCATCTAGTCCAACTGATAGCCCTACACTACTCTTACCCCTAAATCATCCCCTGAAGAAACACATCTGTCCTCTTCTTAAAAACCACCGGGGATGGTGACTCCACCACCTCCCTGGGCAGCCTATTCCAATATCTCACCACTCTTTCAGTAAAGAAATTCTTCCTAATATCTAATCTAAACCTACCCTGGCACAACTTAAGCCCATTCCCTCTAGTCCTGTCACTAGTCACAAGGGAGAAGAGGCCAACACCCGCCTCCTTAGAATGACCTTTCAAGTAGCTGAAGAGAGCAATAAGGTCTCCCCTCAGCCTCCTCTTCTCCAGGCTAAACAACCCCAACTCCCTAAGCTTCTCCTCATAAGGCCTGTTCTCCAGACCCCTGATTAGCTTAGTTGCCCTTCTCTGCACCCTCTCCAGTACCTCAGTGTCCTTCCTATACTGCAGTGCCCAAAACTGCACACAGTACTCGAGGTGTGGCCTCACCAGTGCCATGTACAGTGGCAAGATCACCTCCCTGCTCCTACTGGTCACACTATTCCTGATGCAAGCCAGGATGCCATTGGCCTTCTTAGCCACCTGGGCACACTGCTGGCTCATGTTCAATCAGTTAAAGGCTGGCCTTGAAACCCTGCAGCTCAAGCAGCAGGACATGAAGTTAGCAGATGTGGCTTCATAGAATTGCTGAAAGCTGAGTGCTCTGACAGTGGAGAAGGAAATGCTCCCTTTGCTCACCTGTCCATTCTGCACTGGCACAAGGATTTCTGCAGTAAGAAGCTGCACTGATCTAAAGCTAACCTGGGAAAAACCAGATGATGCCAACACTGTCTGCTGCAGAGATACCTCCAGTGGCACATGTGAGGGGGGAAGGACAAGCAGTCCCTGGCTGGTTTATGTTAGTGGCTGCACCACAAGGAGAGGCCATTGGCTGCTCCAAGAGCTCTCCCCAGCAGGTACTCACCAAACACCACATGTTTCCCATCCAGCCAGTCACACTTGGAGCATGTGATGAAAAACTGGCAGCCATTGGTACTGGGGCCACTGTTTGCCTGGGGGTTGAGAATGGCAAAATACAACATCTGTGCAATTCAAGACATCCCACAACTGAAGGCAGACACCTCTCACATGGGCCAGAGCTCTTACCCTCCACCTAGCCTAGCTTCACTGGAGTTTACTGCTGCACAAAGCAGAGCAGAGTGCCCTGTGCTGGGACGTGGCACAGCCCTGAGTCTGGGCAGGCCACTGTGCACCAGAGCCACACCACCAGCTTCTGATTCTAACTCTATGAAGGCACACTCAGCACAAGACTCTGCTGAAATCTGGGCTCTAGAGCATGCTCCTGAATTAAAAAAGGCTTCTTACTTTTTGGTGATTACTTGCTGCCTACAGCATTGTCCTAGGGAAAACAAAGCCAGGAACCAGGACAGAGAAAACCCCAAACCAGCCAATTTCTGCTATTTGGAAGGTTTCCTCAGGATAATAATCAGAAAAATGGTGTCTGTTCTGATGATCAGGATGAGAAAGGTAAGGATCACACTGGCACAGCACCCAGAGCATTTGTGCTCTGCTAGGGAAATATCTCTGCAACACTTCAACACCTTTCAGTTTCCCAAAGCTCTGTTGGCAACCAGGAGACACTAAAGCATGTTTCTGTGCTGACAAGTGAACTGGGCAAGCTGCAGGACTGCACAGGACACAGTCCCATCAGGGTTTTACTTATTGCTAGCCAGCTTTGGGAGGATCCAGCCAGGACAGACCACTGTTTGGTGCAGCAGCAGGACTCCAGGGCCATGCCATGCTAACACAAGGATGCCAATACCACCATGGACCCCTTCTCCCCCACTGTGCAACACTGGTTGCTTAGCTGTGTCACACCACCTCCTTCTGGGCCACCTTTTGAGCTGGATGAATTACTAATCCACATGATGAATGCCCCAAGCAAGTGGTTTTAAGGGCAGGGCAGCTGAAAGAGCTGCAGAAGCAGCACTCGTGGACAGGAACACTGAAGCACTGGCTCCACTTGTTTGCCACTGCAAAAGTCTCTGTGTTTCTCCTACCAGACAACATGCAATGGTTGCAGTTTTCCCTCCAATGTGGATCAGGAAGTGTATGTTATAAAAGATACCATGGCAACACTGCTGTGGCTTTGAAACTCCCCAGTCTCTTTGTTTTATCCTTGCTGAGGTCAGTGTTTGACAACACCAGCACCACCACACAAAGCTGTAAGCATCAACTGAAAGCTGAGCAACCAGAGCCTGTCTCAGTCCTCCAACAGGCAACAAAGAAAGGATGCTGCAGGGTGAGGACTTCTGCATTACTCAGCACATTAACCCAGGAGCAGCCTTCAGACCAGCAGTCCCACAGCAGGTCCTTCAGACCTTGGAACCAGTGCTGGATTTTTCTCTTGTCTGGCAAATAATTTGCAACACTTAAGAAAAGGGCAGAGAGAAAGCACCAAAAGCTTTGTAGTCTCTTCAAGTCATGATTTTATACTCACCATGGAGAGCAGCCCAGGAGCAGAGTGTTTCAGCTTGAAGTTTTCATCTGCAAAAGGACCCCTGTATATACTGGCTACTCCAGTGCCATCCCCCTGTGCCAGAGAGGTGCCAGAGTCAGCTACAGCATTGGACCTGCAGCATCTGCTGCACAACAAATCAACTTAAAAAATTAATTTAAGGTCCTGAAGCAAAAGGACAAGGTCAAAATAAACCCAAAATGGATGTGCACCAGCAGTGAACACATTCCATCTTTAGTTTCTGAAGAGGAACAGTGCCTGGTTTCTACCTACACAGTATATTGATCACCACCCATATGTTGGCAGAAACCCACAGAGATGGGAAGGATTAAGCCCAAGTCTCCCAGAGTGAGATGGAGGCTGTAGGTTGCTTGCTATGACCCCACCTGGACCTGGCAGGGAAAAGGGAGAGGACCAGTATGGGCTGCTGTGACAGGGAAAGCAGAAGTGGTTGAGTGGAAGAAGTTGGCTGACAGCATGTTTACTTATTGAACCTTATGTTCTGTGACTTCACTGGGAAGAGGGAAGTGATCTCTCTGCTCAGCAAGGACAGTTTCTAAAACACAGTTTCTATTTTTTGCTGTGCTTTCTGCCACATTGAGACACCCTGAACATAACTACAAGCCCCAGCACTCAGATCTCCAGACACTCCTAAGTTAAAGCAGCATGGTCCAGACTGCCAGCTCTCCCTGCACCCAAGCTTCTGGCTCTGCAGAAGCCTGACACACAGTCCCCCTAAGACATATCACTGGTGGGACTGCTGAAGGGCCACCCTGCCCCTCAGTCCAGGGTGGCAGAGACACCCTTCATGATGCCAAAAGGACCAAGCAGGGACCTGTCAACAGCATGGCCCTAAAGATCCTGCAGTGAGGAACCCCTCAGGGAAAGCTGCAGCAGGAATGCAAGCAGGTGTCCCTGCTGTGGTCAGTGACATTTAATATGCTGACAGTCATGGACCTTTCTGTGCTGCTTCTGCCCCATTTCTTCTGGCTCACTGCAACCTGTCTCCCTTCACTGCCTTTCTACTAAACATACATGTTCTTTATTAGGCCAAACTTAACAGGAAACTAAGCTGCCAGTACTAATCCACATGCAGCTCCACATCTTCTGCTCTCCTGGCCTTGCCCTTGCTTCTTTTCCTCCTCTTCCCTGTGGTTTACTTGAACTGTCAGCTCTGAGACAGGAACACAAACCCTGCCTTAGCAGTTCCTGCTCTCTAAGCAGCTCTGTCATAACTGGTATTTATAAATTACTGCAGTAAGTGTCATTTATTGCATCACTGGTGCCATCTGTAATGCTTGCTGAGCTTCAGGGGAAGCAACAAAGCCCAGAGGGACATTTAAGTAGCCTCACAAATAGTGACTACCTGAGTCTGGTGCAGCAAACCACCAGCTTTGTGGTCAGTTCCCAGTGACTTTCACCTAGCCATGTTTCATAAATCTGGTATTAAAAAGCTTTATCTGACATCACACTGCCAGAAATGAAATGATCTTACTAAGTCCTAGGACAGTGAAGAGACCTTGTGCTCCTCCAGCCTTCCCCAGACACTCTGCTTCTCCCCAGGTGGAAGCATGACCACTGCAGGCACCCAGGCTTTTCCACTTTGAGACAAAAAGTGAAGTTTGATTTAAACTGTCTCTTGTACTAGACACTTGGTTCTGTATTTAGGGTTCCTCTCCACAAAGCCAACAGGGTATTTTTTGTTTGATGGGACAGGGGAAGAGGAAGGTAACAAAATCTGTGCAGGTTTGAAAAGCCAAGCCCTTTTAGAGAGGAAATGCTTTGGGAAGAAGAAGACATCCTCAGGCAGCACTCCAGATTTGGTTCCAAGGACATTCTAGCCTCTTGCAGTAAGATGGCAGCAATGCTAGGAGGAAACCTCCAGTTACTGCTGAGAGCCAAGAGACCCCACAAATCAGCACAGACCCTTGGAAGCAGCTGCACATTAGGAAATATCAGACAGGCAAAGCACAAAAGGAATCTGGAAGTACATACGTTTACAAAGTCACCTCCTTGGATCATGAAATCCTTTATCACCCTGAAGAAGTGAAACAAGCCTTAGTTCTCAGCAGACACATGCCTCAAGAAGCTGAACATGTGGTAAGAAGGAGCCCTGCCTTGCAGCACTCTGACACTCTACATTAACTACTGGCTGCTGTCAGGTCATTTGGGACCTGCTGCTGCTTGA
This sequence comes from Galbula dea, assembly GCA_013399015.1. NCBI lineage: Eukaryota > Metazoa > Chordata > Aves > Piciformes > Galbulidae > Galbula > Galbula dea. The sequence goes on from VWZX01000697.1 coordinate 243,985, forward strand.
CAGTGATTAGGTGACAGACAGCAGAAAATGACCTGTGACCTGGTACACCATGAAGAGTGAACCCCTCCCAGTGACCCCAGTGTGCACATCTGTCAGCACCCCTCAATCCCCAAAATGATGCTATTGGAAGTGACCTACAAATGCCTCCCAGAGCAGCAACATCTTGAGGCAGCTCCCAAAGCCACATCTACTGCTGTTTAAGTGCCTAAACTAAAGCAGAAGAATTACCTGTGGAAAGTGCTTCCTTTGTAACCTATAGGGACACCATCTTTCCTGCAAGGAAGTGAAAAGGAAAAGTCATTGCCACTCACTGGATATCCCAACACAAAACTCTCCCAGGAATTCAGAGTCCCAAGGGGTTGCTCTACACATTAGCAGCTGCCTCAATACAGATAGCCAAGTGCTGCAGCTTGGTGCTACCAGAGGCAAACAAAAACCACCTCAAATGGGCTCTGCATGATCAATAACATGGTTCCCTACAACACCCATACCATCACCTTCATGGGATCCCACTGCAATGAGCAGCAGGAGCAGGTGGGATTTGCAGACAGGGCTTTTGAAAGCAAGCTGAGCACAAAGTCCTGCCCCAAAGGGAAAATGCCACCTTCACAGCTAAGCAACCCTGGCAGCTTCAGCAGAGCAGATTGTTGTAACTCTTTCACTTCATACTGGTGTAGCAAGAGAAACTGCCAAGTAAGCATTCACCCCTCCTGCCCCAGCCCTGTTTCTCTGAGCAGGCTACTTAAAGAGGCACTCTGACTTACTCACCTGAATTCACCTGTACAAAACTGCCTGGAAAACAAAACAAGAGAGCAGAGCATGAGGCATAGCTGAACTCTGAGGACACAGAGAGCTGTGTTCAGCAATCATCCACTGACTGCTGTGCAGGACCTTCCTTACTCCATTGGGACAGCCCCAAGGAAATGGAAACAGGCAGTAACTCCTCCCCCCTGCCTTTTCAAAAGAGACTTCTGAGCTTTCTGCAGTTGAGGAGGTTAGATAATTAGCACTGAGGTTGTGAGGGATGGTGAGTGTGGAGCAGGCAGCCTGTTTCACAGAGAACAGGCTACATCCTTGGATATTTCATGGGAGAGGGACATCCAAGCAGTATCTCCTTCAGCCAGTGGCAAGAGGACTCTGCCATGACACTGAGGTACTGCCTTTTAGAAATGCACCAAGCATCAGAAGCTCTGCAGAGGGAGCAGAGAGGGCCTGGAACCCTTCACCTTCCAGCCAGATGGGGCTGCCCTGGGATATCAGAAAGCTGCAGGGTCTTGTCTCTCAGGAGCAAAGTGAGTGCAGCAGTTCTGGGGAGCAAGCAGTCACTCTGCCACCAGAGAGATTCCTGCACCAAAAAGCCTTTGCAGCCCAGCTCTAGGCTGAGCTGCAAGAACAGCAGCTGCTCCTTACCTGAAGTTCTCTGCTGTTTTGGGCACAACATCAGCAAACAGCTCAATCTTCATGCGGCCAACCTCCTGGGGAGACGGTGGCCAGATGAGCCTTCTGGGCCCCACTCACACACACCAGCCTCCACACCTGGGCAACTCCCTGGAATTCAACCTCCTGCTGCACCCCCTCAGCCCTGCGAGTCTCCTCCTGACGCCCCTCTGCACCTCCTCCCTGCAGCACCGCCTCAAGCCCTTTCCCTGCGCCCTGTCACCCCACAGCCCCCCACGCTCCTCGGTCACTCCCTCCCACTGCACCCCTCCAAGAGCTTCCACCTGCACCCCTGCAAGCACCACAAGGAACCCGCGTAACCCAACCCCCCCAGCGCACCCTCTTCGCGCTCCTAACCCCCAGTCAACCCCCGCATCCCACCCCGCACCCCTGCCAACCCCCTCCCGGAGCCCTACNCGGGACGGCGGCAGAAACCTCTCCCACCTGCCCACCGATGGTGACATCGAAGAAGACAACAGGGTTGTTGGGGTTGGAGGCCAGCACCGCCATCGCGGCTCTCTCCCGGAAGCGGAAGCGGCAGCGGAAGCGGAAGAGAGAGGAAGAGGCTGGGGAGCGCGGAGGGGTTGGTCGGCGGAGCGGGAGGTAAGGCCTGCAGTCGGTAGTCACCGAGCCACAGACTGCTTGGGGGGGGGGGAAGGGACCTTTAGAGGTCATCTAGTCCAAGTCTCTGCAGTCAGCAGGGACATCTACAACTAGAGCAGGGTGCTCAGAGCCCCAAACAACCTGACCTGGAATGTCTCCAGGGATGGGACATCTCCCACCTCTCTGGGCAGCCTGGGACAGGCTCTCACCACCCTCAGCGTAAACAGTTTCCTCCATAGATCTCGTATGAATCTCTTTCTTTTAGTTTCAAACTATCAGCCCTTCTCCAGTCCCCACAGGCCCTGCTAAAAAGTCTGTCCCCAGCTTTCTGATAGGTCCTTTTAAGTACTGAAAGGCCACAAGAAGGTCACCTTGGAGCCTTCTCGAGGCTGAACAACCCCAGTTCTCTTAGCTTGTCCTCACAGCAGAGAGGTTCCAGCCATCAGATCATTTCTGTGGCCTCCTCTGGCCCTGCTCCACAAGGTCCATGTCTGTGCTGTGTTGAGGACTCCAGAGCTGGCCCCAGCACTGCAGCTGAGGTCTCAGAGCAGAGCAGAGGCAGAATTTCCTCCCTGCCCTGCTGCTGGCCATGCTGCTGGGGATGCAGCCCAGGACACAGTTGGCTTCTGGGCTGTGAGCACACATTGCCAGCTCAGCTGCAGCTTTCCAGCACCGCCAAGACCTCTGCAGGGCTGCTCTCCATCTCTTCATCCCTAACCTGGACTGACAGTGGGAGTTTCTCTGACCCAGGGACAGGACCTTACATTTGGCCTTGTTGAACCTCATGAGGTTCACGTGGACTCACTTCTCCAGCTTCTCCAGGTCCCTCTGGATGGATCACATCCCTCTAGACTATCAACTGCACCACTCAGCTTGGTGTTGTCTGCAAACCTGCTGCAGGTGCACTGGATTTCACTGACCATGTCCCTGACAGAGAGGTGAAACACTACTGGTCCCAGTGCAGACCCCTGATGGACACCTCTTGTCACCAATCTCTCATCTCCATTGAGCCCTTGAGCAGTACCCTCTGGGTGCAACCATCCACTCAGATCCTTAACCAAAAGAAGGGTGGCAGATGTGAATTTCTACCTCACACTACCCAGCAATGCCAGAACCTTTCCACAAACAAAACAACCCAAACTGCTTGAACTTGATCATTCTGGAGCAGGAGCCTTACAGTTTTTCTGTGGCTGGGGATCTGGCACATATTTTGTGGGGTTTTCTGGAGAGCTGAACTGTACCTCAACCTAGATCTGGGGTATTGTACCAGCTTCTGGGGACTTCACAGTTCTTTTATTGTCCTGTGCCCTAATTGGTGGTAATAAGAAGATGCTGACAGTGATAAGCCACACTACTTGCTGCTGAGCTGCCAGCACATTGACATGATCAGCATGAAAATAAAGACTGACCAGAACAAGCATGTCTCATTCAGCCTTGGGAAAGGAGATTGTGAGGCTGCATCTTCAGCCCTGGAAAGCCCTAATGTTTTAAGAAATCACACTGAAAGGGGGGTGGTCAAAAATGATGGGACTTGTCCTTGAACGTGACTACAGAGCCCATGCCAGTGGTGGCCCTGCCACAGTGTACAGTGCAGGTGTTGGAGGCATAGTCCAGGGCCTGCTTAGAGAGGCTCCTTGGAAAAGAAGGGTGGAATATGATAAGTCTCATCTTAAAGGCACCCAAGATATTGAAAAAAATAAATAAAATAAAATCAGGAGCACTAGGAACCTGCTTCTATTCCAAGAAAAAGCTTTAACAGAAGAGCTGTGTCCAGCCCCTGGAGGGAAGGTCCACCCCAGCCCTTGAGGAGGAGGAGGAACTGGAGAACAAGTGGACCAGAACAAGGAGGAGGAAAAGAGCAAGCCAGGCTCCAGTGTGCAAAAGAGAGAAACCAGCCTGATAAGAAGGTCCCCTTCTACTAGAAAGGAAATCTGGTTTAAAAGGGATGGTTTTTATTCCTGACTGCTCAGAACATACCACATATGAGCTGTGGGTTTTTGAAGTGTCCCCAGCACAGGCCAGCCCTGAAAAAGCTGGTTGCTGAGCTACCTCCACTTGCTGCTATTGCAGAGGCTGCACCTCTGGATTTTTCACAGCTGGAATGGGGAAGATGATCTCTGGATCTGAACACTCTGCTGCACCTTTGCCACAGGATTGTGAAATCCGCTGGCCCAGCCTTCAAGCCAGTGAAACCATGGCTCTTGTGACTTAGCCCCTGACAAGCTGTTGTTGAATGGTGTGGATGTAGAAATTAAGCTGCCATGCACCAAAGACAAGTTTGTTTGATGACCTCCCTCATTCATCAGCTGGTGCTCACAGACAGCCTGCACAGGCAGTGCAAGGAAGTTCTGCTTGAGAGCTGTGTCTAGGCTGTCAAGCCAAAACCAGGACGAGACAGCCATGAGCTGCACTGCTCAGGTGAGGCTGAAGAGTCTCACCTCATGGTACCTGCTTCAGCCCCTGCCTTGCTCCTCTTTTCTCCTGTGACACCAAGGAAGGGCACTTGAGGCTAAGGCAGGCCTTGGTAAGGGGAGAGCCCAAGGTGTGCTCTTTGGAGGAGGGCAGTGTGTGGAAGGAGCATGCATGAAGCTTTTCAAAGCTTTTCTGCTTTTCATATGCCAGTTGCAGTGTAATCTCCTCCTGCCTGCTCTGTGGTCAGTCCAGGGTCAGTTCCAGACTGCCCCAGCTCTTTTCTCCAAGAGGCACTGGAGGTGTTCATCTCTTGTGCTCTGCCTTCAGCAGCCACCAGTGTCTAAAGCAGAAGATGCAACTTCAAGAGACAGGAGGAAAAAGCAATGCCCAACCCTCTCCAAAGCCAGTGCTTCCTGCCTTTTGTAGATGAGAGCTAGTATTGAACAGCCTGCAATGCTGTACAGACCAGGGGGAGGAGGAAAAGGTTGCAGGTTTGTCATGCCCACAGGTTCCACAACACACAGAGGAGCTCTCTGACATAGCCTTTTCCACCTCCCCAGCTTCCCTACAGGAAACCAAACCCAGAGCACTAACAAAGGGAGTCAGATGCCCAAGACAAACACCTACAAGCCATGACCACAGCCACAGATGAACACAATGCCAGCTACACACACAAACAGGAGGTTAACTGACTTGCCAAAGTAGATGGAGATGAAGCTCCTCTCTCATTTCTTCTAGTACTTGCTGCTCACAGTCTTCTGCATGGAGTGCTGCTGTGTTATGAGCCATCCCAGGAGTCACCAGCTCTCACAGCTCCTCATTTGTAATGTTGAGCTGCAGAGATTTTTGAGACTCCAGCTCCATGGAGAGTTCACATATCTGTACCTGAGGAAGAAACCTATCTGCCTTGGGCACAAGAGTCTAACAGCTCCCTTTTTCAGTGCATTTCTCTTTGCTTCCATGGCACTCCTGTTCTGCCCTGCTCCTCAGACACACAGCCCTCTGCTAATGCCTGGGGCGAAAGAAAGAAGAGGTTCAAGGCCTTAGAGGGAGGGTGAAGCCTGGCTCCTGAGACAAAGGCAAACAAAAAGGTACTTTCCCTCCCCAAAAACACCACTCCCAGGGAACTTGACTCCATCTTTGTGCAGAGACCAAGAGAAGACAAACCTTGCAAAGAAAGCAACCAAGCCCAGAGACCTTTGGGAGCACTTGGTGTGTGGTAGCACATCATAGCCACTACCTTTGGATGGTGTTGGAGCAGAAGCAAGTCTCCAAAGAGCACAACTGCTTTGTTCTTCCCTGCCCACATGCTGCCTCTAGGCCACTGCTTTGCCCCTCAGCCTCCAGACAAGCTCCCTGAAGAGCTGGCCAAGTTTTTCAAGGTGAGAGGGGAGAAGGCATGGAGGAGGAAGGAGCTAAAAGCACCCTGTAGTCTGGGAAACAATTGTCAATGATGTTGAAGCTTGTGACATCCTCAGACAAATCTCCCCTGTATTTGTTCCCAAAATATTGTCTCCAGTTCTGCTCACTGAAGGCAAAGAACAGTTTCATATATCCTGACATGTTGACAGACTTTGCATACCTTCACCTTAGCTTTATCCAAGTTCTCTTGCAAGCAGTTTTTCTCTTTCAGAGAATCATCTTGGTGTCTAGAATATTTCAGTGAAGTTTCTGCTACCCTCTGCTTCCCAACAGTGACACTGAGCTTTCCTTGCAGCTCTCCCACTGTTCTCCAGGGAAACAAGAAATGTCATCTCTTACCAGAGGCATCTGTACCCCAGCACACTGAGAACTTTCTCAGCCTGTCCTCCTAGGGGAGGTGCTCCAGCTCCCTGATCACCTTTTTGGTCCTCCTCTGGACCTGCTTGAACAGGTCTGTATCTTTCTTATGGGGGCAGAATCCCCTCCCTTCACCAGCTGCTGGCCATGCTGCTTGGGGTGCAGCCCAGGATGCAGCTGGCTTTCTGAGCTGTGAAGGACCATCACTGGCTCATATTCAGTTTTTAATCCACCAACACCCCCAAGTCCTTCTTCACAGTGCTGCTCAGTCCACTACCCAGCCTGTGTCTGTGCTTGGGATTGCCCCAATCTAGGTGCAAGACCTTGCACTTGGCCTTGTTGAACTTCATGAGGTTTGTATGGAAGGACCCCTCAAGCCTGCCCAGGTCCCTCTGAGTGACATCTCTTCCATCCAGTGTGTCACCCACACAACACAGCTTGGTGTCACCTGCAAACATGCTGAGGGTGCACTTGATCCCCTCTCCATGTCACCATCAAAGATGTTCAACAGCATTGGTCCCAGTACCAAGCCCTGAGGAGCACCACTCATCACTGGTCACCCTTTGGGCATCTAGCCACTGACTGCAACACTTTGAGTGCAGCCATCCAGCCAATTCCTTATCCACTGAGTGGTCCAGCCATCAAATCCTGTCCAAGAGACAAGGATGTGGTGGTGGAGAGTGTCAAATGCTTGCACAAGTCCAGACAGATGTCATCAGTCATCTGTCAACAAGTCCTGTTTCCCTCTGGAGAGTGTCTACATTTTCCTTAGTCTTCCTTGGCTCTCTTACATACCTGTAGAAGCTTTCTTGTTGCCTTTGATGCCCCTGGCCAGACTGAATTCTGTCAGGGCTTTGGTTTTCCTAACCTGTTCCCTGGCTGCCTTGGACAGTTTCTCTGTGTTCCTCCCAGGCTCCCTGTCCTTGCTTCCACCCTCTGTAGGCTTCCTTTCTGTACCTGAGTTTGCCCAGGAGCTCCCTATTCATCCCTGCAGGCCTCCTGGTGGTTTTGCCTGATCTCCTCTTTTTGGGGATGCATCACTCCTGACCTTGGTGCTCCTTGAATATTAACCAACTCTCTTGGGCCTCTCTTTCCTCCAGGGCTGAATCCCATGGCACACTACTAAGCAGGTCCCTGAAGAGGCCAAAGTCTGCCCCCCTGGTATCCAGGGTAGAGAGCTTTCTGCACACCCACCTTGCTGTCCTGAGGGTCTTGAACTCTACCATTTCATGATCCCTGCAGTCAAGGCTGTCCTTGGCCTTCACAGAACCACAGAATGTCAGGGGCTGGAAGGGACCTCAAAAGATCATCTGTGTCCAACCCCCTGCCAGAGCAGGATTCCCTAGACTAGGTCACAACAAAGCTTCCCTGCCTGGGAACCAAACCCAGGCCATGGTGGTGAGAGTGCCAAATCCTAAGCACTAGACTGCAATTCCCATTCAGCACCAGCCCCTCCCTGCTGGTGAGAAACAGGTCAGCACAGCAGCTCTCCTTCTTGGCTCTTCTGTCACTTGGAGAGGGAAGTTATCATCAATGCATTCCAGAAACCTCCTGGATTGCTTATGCCCTGCTGTGTTGTCCCTTCAGCAGGTATCAGGGGGATTGAAGTCCCCCATGAGGACCAGGACTCGTGAATGTGAGGCTGCTCCTACCTGTCTGTAGAAGGCCTCAGCCACTTGCTCTTCCTAGCTGAGCAGCTTGTAGCAGATCCTCACTATAAGATCACCTGTCCCTGCCCTCCCTTTAACCCTGACCATAAATTCTCTCTTGGCTCCTCATCCTTCCACCACTCCTCATCCTCATAAAGGGTGACACTCCATCCCCATCTCCTCTGCCTCCTTCCTGAAGAGCCTGTATCCTCCCATTCCAATGCTCCAGCCATAGAAGCCATGCCACCATGTCTCTGGGATGCCAGTAAGATCAGAGCCCTGCTCTGATCTCTGACTCTCCTCTTACAGCTGGGAGGCTGTGGTGTCTCCAGGAAAAGCTACATTTAATTACCAGATCTCAGAAGGTTGAGAGGGGGAGAAGCAAAAGGCTGAGCCTTGGCTTTCAGCTTCACCTTCAGGCTTTGAACTCCTTCATTGCCCATGCTCTGTGCATTTGCAGAGTCATTTCAGCTGGGTCCCCAGTGGAGTTGACTTACTGGCTGGAATTCCCTTGTGCTGCTCCTCAGGTGCTCCCTCCTGACCTGTGATCCCACTTCATGTTCTGGGCATCTATTGCCATCAAACTGGTAGGAGTGGGATGGATTGAGGTTCCCCTCCCCCAGCAACTTGAGTCTAAAGCCCTCTTCAACAGGTTGGCCAGACATCACTTGGTGCTGGGCAGGGTCAGCAGCAGAGGCTGGTCAGTGTGCCTAGTTCCTTGGGTGTGCCTTTGGGTGCACATCCTGGGCTCTTGTGTGTTCTCCTGCACCCCATCTCCCCATGTGTGCCTTGGGTGCATGTTCTGGGCCCTTGCTGTGTGATCTCCTGCTCCCCATCTCCCCATGTGTGCCTTTGGGTGCACATCCTGGGCCCTTGCTGTGTGATCTCCTGCACCCCATCTCCCCATGTGTGCCTTTGGGTGCACATACTAGGCCCTTGTGTGATCTCCTGCACCCCATGTCCCCACATGTGCCTTTCACCTACACCCCAGGACAATTGCTGTGCACCTTGGGGTGTTCCTGGGCTCCTGGGTGTGCCTCTCTGTGCATCCCACCCCCTTGGGCATCCCTTTTGGCATGTCCTGCAGCCCTTGGTTGTTTTGCCTTTTTGGTAAGGACCCTGGGTGAGCATTTTGCAGTGTCCCTGCTGATCCCATCTGTCTTCTTCTCAGGTCATCCTGAACGCCTTGGTGCACTTCTTGAGGGGTTCCCAGAACCCTCTCTGTGGCTTTCAGGGTGCTCTGGACTCCTCCATGTGCCTTCAGAGGCATCCTGGTCTCCACAATGCACTGTTTGGGACAGCCTGGACTGCTCAGTGTTCCTTCTGGTGCACCCACAACCCTGTGGATGTGTCTGTCTGTGCACCCCAAGGCATTCTGGGGGCTCTGGAGGCATCCTAGAATCATAGACTCAAAGAATAGTTTGGGTTGGAAGGGATCTTTCAGTTTCACCTAAGTCCAACCCCCTGCAGTGAGCAGGGACATCTGCAACTAGAGCAGGTTGCTCAGAGCCCCAAGGTCCAACCTGACCTGGGATGGTTCCAGGGATGGGACATCTCCCACCTCTCTGGGGAACCTGTTCCATTATTTTTGAGGACCTCTTTCCTTCCCCAAGCACTGAGATTTCCTTGGTTCCCCCTCATGCAAACTGTGATTCCTGTTCACCCCTTTTCCTCCTGCATAGGCACCATCTCTTCCATTCCCATTCTCCTGCATTCCTATCCCTTCTCTTCTCCACAGCTCCCACTCTGATCCTTTCTGCTTCCCTCTCTGCGTGCACAGATCCCCTCCCTGCTCTGCATCACCTGATCCCTTTCACTCCCACCCAAGCACCTTCAGAGACCCTCTGTCACTCTCAGTGAGCATTCAGGATCTACCCTCTCTCCTGCTCTGGATGTGCAGATCCTCTCCTTTCTCCTGCTCCTATTCCATTTCCCTCCTGCCCTCCACCTCCCTTCATCTGCCTTCTGGTCCCTTTAGCCACCATCCCTGTTCTCTGAGCCCCCCATCTTCCTTCTCTGCACGTTCTCATCTCCTCCCTCAGTGCTCTGTTCCCCTCTGCAGGCTTTGCAGGAAGCCAGTCAGAGAGGGAAGAGCATGTGGGAAAGGGAATGACCAGTGCCTGAGCACAGATCAAGGGAAGGGAGAAGAGTGGGCACATGGTGAAAAGGAACTTCTCTGATGTTTATTAACAAAGCCTGGACAAGGGATTAGGGTTGAGGGAAAGATCCACTTCAGCTCATCTCTCTTCTTACTGAGTTGATCTACAAACTCCAGCCTCCAGGTGGATCTGGCGACATGACTTGGCAACAGGAACCCAAATCCTTCAGTCCAGCTAGTATTTACAAATGTCTTTCCCCAGGCAGAAGTTCTCAGAGCTGATGCTCTGCCCCTCCTCCTGCCGCGGGGAGGCCGTGGGGTCTCCAGGCAAGGCTACATTTAAGTACCCGATCTCAGAAGGCTGAGAGGGGGAGAAGCAAAAGGCTGAGTCCTGGCTTTCAGCTTCACCTTCAGGCTTCGTGCCTTGCATGGCCTTCAGGGTGCTGGGAGAGTCTGCTGGTTCTCCTGATGGGAAGCTGAAAAGGAATTTCCTCTCTGAAGTCATTCTGCAAACTCCCTCTGTGCCTTCCCCACCTGCAACGCCCCCAGGGCTCCTGCCAGCACCTCTGCGAGGCAGCATGAGGCGATGGGCAATGCCTTTCACTTGGACTAAGGCTCCAATACTCTTCCTCCAGCCAACAGCTGATGGCCCTCACCTACCCCAGAGCCTACTCAGACTGCCTGTCAGCCCCCACAGCACCTGGAGGCTATAACCAAGCTCCCTGTGCTGGCTCTCCAGCAAGCAGAGACCAGAGCTGCAGAGTCTCTCTGCCTTTCCCCTTGGCTGTTTGAGTACAGATCATGGTGCTCCTGCCTACACTGGTGGAGAAATAGCTTGAGCTTCCTCCTGTCCCACTGGGACATGGGTCATACAGCTCCAGGCAGCAGTGGTTCTCTGAAGTCTCCTAACCTCTGGTGGAAAGACACTCCTCCCAAGCCCTGGGGCTAAGTTCTGAATCCCACAGTGTCCCCTAACTGATTTGGAAAACTTTACTTCTCCATCCCATTAGTTTCAGAGTCTGGAATACCATATTCCCTAGAATCTGACCAAAACCCAAGACCCTTGGAGGTGAAAGCACAGGATGGAGCAGTCAAAACTCTCAACTTCTCCTTCAGCACATGCAGAGAGGCATTTCCTGCCTCCTCCTTTCAGCCCACAGTACCTGGCACAGGGAGATGGCAGCACCTTACTCTGCACTTGGTGTTCAGAGACGCTAACCCTCTTGGATTCCTGGAAGGAGGAACAGAGACTTTCAGAGGAGGAGATGCACATCAACCACAAATGTCAAGGTACAGCCTCGGTCTGCAGAGTGCCCCCAGCTCTGCTGCCAGTTCTCCCCAGCAACTCCAGGCCCACAGAAGGACTAATCATAGATTTGTCCTTTGGGTCTGAATTTAAACTAAAAAAAAACCCCAAACTCCTAACTAGCACAGGTGGAATGAATGGAAAGCAGGAAAACACAGTGGAAGGCCCCAGCAGCTCTGGCTGCTAGGCCCCAAACAGCACTTTTGTCCTTAAGGGCTCATTTCCAACCAAACTGGGTTCCCCCCACGCTTCAAAACACACCAATAAACTTCCAAATCCACCTGTTCTACTGGAAGAGTTGTTGAAACACAAGATTTGACTTCCTGGGATTTTTCTCCATTGTTCCACCCCAAGTTCTTCCTTAACTTAGTCAATTCAAACCTGAGTTTTCAGGTAATCTCCAGTGCAGTCAATATTACTGGTCAGCTTGGGCTGAGGTTTTGGCTTACAGGAGGAACACTCCCAGCCACACTGCCCGGGGTGACTTCTCCTAATTTTAAAGCTCATTTTAAAACTAACTTCTTTGAACAATTCTAAGGCAGCAAAAGAGCCAAAGGGACATTTCTGTCCTTGTGAGAGAGCATCTCATTGTGCAGCAGCTCAGGGCTGGGGCTGGTATGGCAAGTGCATTGAGCTTTCAGCTCCTTCAAGTCCTTCCTTCCTCAACAGAGCGATTCCAAACTACTCTGGTTTTGCTGTCCCCTTCCATCCCCACTGAAGGGTCGATCCAGCTCTTACCCTGGCACTGTCAACCACAGCTACAAACACCAGCCTGCACTCGTAAGAGCCATCAGCTCCTGCAAGCTTGTCTGCTGAGACCAAGCCCCCTCCCAGCCTCACCTCACTGCTGGGCCCACCGATGCTCCTCAGCGTGCGCTGTGAGGTGGCCACATGGCTGGAGAGCTGCAGTTTGCTCTCCTGCAGCCGCAGGTTCTCCTCATCCAGGATCTTCGCTCTGAGCAAGTCACATGGACAAGGCACAAGTTATTTTCCTTTGGCCATGCTGCCTTTGCAAAGCCTTCAGCTCTCTGCTGAGGCCTTCATGGAGAAATCAGCTAATCACATTCCATTGCCATTGAAAGCCACAGCACTAGTGACTGGGACGCGCTTCAGGCTTTCCTCTGGAGTTCTTACAGGAAACAGGCAGAAAACCAGAGAAGTTCTGGGAGGAGAAAGGCTCCCAGAGGTGTGGACATCATGAAGTGCCTACCTGCTCTGCAGAGTGGCTATTGCAGACCGGTTGCTCCAGAGGGTCTCCTCTTGGTCAGTTATCTTCTGGAGCAGTTCTCTTCTTTCCTGCAGGAGTTTCTCATTCTCAGCAGTGATTTGTGCAATCAGCATCTTCCCCTGTGCAGGGTTACAGAAGGAAAGAACCATCAGTGGTTAGACTTGGCTCTTCTTTGTCCTCTGTAAACCTTCGAGCACTTCACCAAAGGGGTCACCACCAATCCTACAAGTGATATGTTGGATGGAACATACCCAAAAGAGGCTTTTGAGTCACTTCCCAGCAGCAACATTTCTGAGGCAAAAGAAGATGGAGCTTAGGTAGTTTCTGAATGGGAACTGAGGACACAGGTTCCCTCACGGGCAAACTTATTCCTCATGGCCAACCTAAACCTCCCCTACTGCAACTTGAGGCTGTTTCCTCTTGTCCTATCACTTGTGCTTGGGAGAACAAACCAAGCCCCACCTGGCTCCAACCTCCTTTCAGGTAGTTGCAGAGTGAGAAGGTCTCCCCTGAGCCTCCTCTTCTCCAGGCTAACCAACCCCAGTTCTCTCAGCTGCTCCTCACAACACTTGTGCTCTAGACCCTTCCCCACCTTCCTTGCCCTTCTCTGGACACACTACAGCACCTCAATGTCCTTCTTGGAGTGAGGAGCCCAAAGCTGAACCCAGGATTGGAGGTGTGGCCTTCCCAGAGCCCAGCCCAGGAGGCCAATCCCTGCCCTAGTCCTGCTGCCACACTAGTGCTGATCCAAGCCAGGATGCTCTTGGCCTTCTTGCCCACCTGGGCACTCTGCTGCCTCATCTTGAGCCTCTGTCAACCAACCCCCCAGGTCCTTTTGTTCTGGCAGTTTCTAGCCACTCTGCCCCAAGCCTGGAGCATTCCTGGGGTTGTTGTGCCCCAAGTACAGGACCCAGCACTTGGCCTTGCTCCAACCTGGCCACATCCCTCTGCAGAGCCTCTGACCCTCCAAGCAGATCAACACTCCCACCCAACTTGCTGTCATTGGGAAACTGACTGAGGGTGCCCTCGATCTCCTTGTCCAGATCACTGATGACAATACTACCAGAACAGGCCCTGGGAAGAAAGGATTTGGAAGAAGGGGTGCAGACATGCTGGAGCTTGCTCCCCTGCCTTCCTCACAGGAGAAGTCCCTGATGTGCTTTCTCACCTTTTCCACTTGGAGCTTTGACACACTGAGCTCATTTTCAAGCTGCTTAATTCTGCTGTCCCTTTGTTTCACCTCCTGGATGAAGGTCTCCTTGGCTCTGTGGATCTTCTCTTTGTGGCGGAGCTGCAAGTTGTTGTATTTCCTGAGGAGGCAGAGAGACAAACATCAGACTATGAAATGAATATGCTATGAGGAGCCAGGCAGGAGATATCCTGGATTTCTTGAGGCTCTCCAAAGCCTGAACTGGAAGCCTCAGCCAACTCCTCAGCTCCTTTTGGCAAAGGAGCACACTGACCTCCTGGACTATGTCCTTCCCTGATCAGTTTGGGGATTTTGATGTTGCAAGAGTTTATTTTAAAGTGTCAACCAAATGGAGATGGATTGAGGGAAAAGGACCCAAAGGATTCCCCAAACTGACTCCCAGCTTGACAAATCCTTGCTCACCCTCCCAGCTCTTTAGACCAAACAAGGCTATAAAGTCGGCAGATTTGGAAGTAACAGGGAAAGGAAAAGTGGTTTATTTGGGTGAGGATGGAGGGGAGCTGAGGGGAAGTACTTGTGCATGGGCAGAAAGGGCCCAATAAGTAGAATCCTAAACAGCAGGAATCAAGGCAAAGAGGCTGCAGAAAGAGCTACTTCAGTGGATGGTGCTCAGAGCTGTGACATGAAGTTCAGTAAGGCCAAATGTGAGGTCCTGTCAAGGATCAAGGCAACCCTCAGTATCAACACAGGCAGAGGATGAAGAGATGGAAAGCAGCCCTGCAGAGAAGGACCTGGGGGTGCTGGTGAGTGAAAAGCTGGAGATGAGCTGGCAATGTGAGCTCACAGCCCAGAAACCAAATGTGTCCTGGGCTCATCCCCAGCGGTGTTTGTTGCCTTCCATCCTATCGCTTCTACCCATTGCTAATGTCCCCTCTCAGCCTCCTCTTCTCCAGGCTAAACAACCCCAGTTCCCTCAGCCTTTCCTCTAAAGGGAGATGCTCCAGACCTCTCATCATTTTTGTAGCTCTCTGTTGGAGTCACTGCAGGAGCTACATGTCTCTCTTGTACTAAGGAGCCCAGAACTGGACACAGTATTCCAGGTGGGCTTCAGCAGGGCCGAGTTGCAGGATCAGCTCCTTCCCCCTGCTGGCAATGCTCTTGCCAGTACAGCCCAGGATACCATTGTCCTCCTTGGCCACGAGAGCACACTGCTGGCTCACAGACAACTTGTTGTCCACCAGGACCCCCAGACCCTTCTCTTCTGAGCCACATTCCAGCAGGCCAGCTCCCTGCCTGTATTGGTCCATGGGGTTACTCCCTCCCAGGTGCAGGACCTTGCAGGACTTGCCTTTGTTGAATTTCAGAAGGTTCCTCTCTGCCCATCTCTCCAGGCTATCAAGATCCTTCTGGATGGCTGCACAGCAACCTGGGGGCACCAGCCACTTCTCCCAACCTTAGATCATCAGCAAACTTGAGGAGACAACTCTATTCTTCATCCAGATCCACCAATCCTGGCCCCAGGATGGACCCTTGGGGGACACCACTAGTTGCAGGCCTCCAGCTCATCTCTGTGCCACTGATCACAACCCTCTGAGATCAGCCATGCCCCCAGTTTTGGATCCCCCTCCCTGTCCTCTTATCCAACCCACACTTCCTGAGCTTGCTTATGAAGATATTGAGGGAGACAGTGTCAAAAGCCTTGCTGAGGTCCAGGTAGACAACACCCATCTCTCTTCCTTCTTCTGTCCAGCCCCTTGTCCCACCATAGCAGGCAACCAGGTTAGTGAAGCATGATATCCCTTCAATGAAGCCATGCTGACTACTCCTGGTCACCTTCTTATCATCCATGTGCTTAGAGGTGGTCTCCAGATGAGCAGTTTCATCACCTTTCCAGGAACTGAGGTGAGGCTGAGTGCCCTGTAGTTCCCTGGGTCCTCCTTGCCCTTTTTAAAGACTGGGGTGACATTTGCTTTCCCCCAGTCCCCATGCACCATCCCTGACTGCCATGACCTCTCTAAGATCATTGAGAGTGGCCTAGGAATGATGTCTGGCAGTTCCCTCAGCACTTGTGGGTGCATCCCCTCAGGGCCCATGGACTTGTGGATGTCAAGTTTGACTAAACTGTCTCTAACCCAATCTTCCACAAGTAAGGGAAAGTCTTAGTTTCTCCAGACCTTCCTCCTGGTCTCCTGGGTCAGGGATTCCAAGTGCTGGCCTTGGCAGTGAAGACTGAAGCAAAGAAGACATTTGGTATCTCAGCCTTCTCTGCAACCACTGTAGCAAGGGTCCCTGTTCCTTTCAGTGGCAGGCCTGCACTTTCCCTGCTGTTCCTTTGGTCATTGATGTATGTCAAAAACCCCCAGAAATCTCTACCATAAAAGGAATATTTGCCCATGTTTGCTCAAAACTCATGGCAAAAAGGCTACAGTGCTTCAAATTAGATAATAAGGGTTCTGGGGAGACATGAGCAGCTCCATGGAGCATCTCTGCCAATGCCAGGCCCTGAACAGCAGCACCCACAGCTCCCCAGAGGCACTGCCTCCAGCAACCAAGGAGATCACAACAGCAGCCACACAACACGTGATGCAGCTGCAGGCAGGGGGGTCAGGGTAAGGCAGATCTCAAAGCCTCAACAGCAGAGATGAGGAAGGCTACAGAACCCAGCCAAACCCAGGGACATCCCCAGGCACATAACCACCAATCTACAGCAATCCTGGCTCAGACTTTTGTGTCCACACAGCCCTGCTGCTCAGTCAGTACCTGACATACAGATCCTTCTGGTTCAGGAGACGCACTCCTTCCTCGTAAAGGGCTTTGTTGTCCTTCTTCAGCAGCAACAGTTGCTCTGAGAGCTTCTGGTTCTCCTTCTGACACTGGAGGTGCTGGAAAACATTGAAGTTTTATTTGTGTGTGTGTCCTCAGCTGTAAGGGCCTCTCTGCCTCATCTCAGACTGGTCTCCAAAGCTCCTCTGTCACAAATCCACAGAGCATATCCATCCCTTCTGCCCCCCAAGGCTGCTGCCAGCTCGTCTGACAGAAGGGGAAGGGTGGATTTCTGTGCTGCCGGGCGTCCGAAGGCTTCAAGAGGGCAGAGAGGGAGGAAAGGCACCCTCCCAGGCAGCAGACTCAGCCAGCATTTTCCTGCAAAAAGCTCCATGCTCTGCAGGAAAAGGTGACAGCCTCTTCCCCTCTCCCTTCAAGTTCTCCTCCTGTGCCCTTGGAGCTGCATCTCCAGGAGGTCCACATGGGATGGGATGGTGCTTTCCCTCCAGCTCCTGCTTCAATCAGCAGGATCTGCAAGGGCTCAGCACCTGTCTGGATCTGATTCTATTTCAGGTACAGACTTCATACTGGGATGGTGCCATTTCCCCCCAGAGGTCAGTGGTCTGCTCTGGAATATGTTCAACATATTCATTAATGACCTGGTTGAAGGGACAGGGTGGACCTTCAGCCAGTCTGCTGATGATCCAGCACTGGGAGGAGTGGCTGACACAGAGTCAGGCTGTGCTGCCATTCAGCAAGACCTGGACAGAATGAGGCAGGGTAAAAGGAATCTCATGAAGATCAAGAGCAAGTGCAGGGTCCTGCACCTGGGGAGGAATAACTCCATGGACCAGGACAGGTTAGGGGTTAACCTGATGGAAAGCAGTTCCATGCAGAAGGACCTGGGAGTGTTGGTGGACAACAACTGCACCAGGAGCCAACATGTGCCCTCAGGGCCAAGAAGGTCAAAGGTCTCTTGGGGTCCATGAAGAAGAATGTGACCAGCAGGTCAAGGGAGGTTCTCCTCCCCCTCTTCTCTGTCCTACTCAGGCCACATCTGGAGTCCTGGGTCCAGTTCTGGCTCCCCAGTTGAAAAGAGACAAGGAACTACTGGAGAGAGTCCAGCAGAGGCTCCCAAGATGCTGAGGGCACTGCAGCATCTGTGGCAGGAGGAAAGGCTGAGAGCCCTGGGGCTGCTTAGCCTGGAGAAGAGCAGCCCCAGAGGGGAGCTGCTCAATGCTGAGCAAGAGCTGCAGGCTGGGGGCAAGAGGCTGTGGCCAGACTCTGCTCAGTGGTGCCCAGGGCCAGGCCCAGGGCACTGAGCACAAACTGGAAGCCAGGAGGTTCCATCTGAGCAGGAGGAGAAGCTTGTTTGGTGTGAGGGTGTTGGAGCCATGGCCCAGGCTTTGCAGAGAGGTTGTGGAGTCTCCTTGTGTGGAGAGATTCCCAAGGCAGCTGGAGGTGATGCTGGGCAACCTGCTGTGGGTGCCCCTGCTGGAGCAGGGGTTTGGACTGGGTGATCTCCAGAGGTCCCTTCCAACCTCCACCATGCTGAATTCTAATTCTGTGAGTCAGCCACCAGCACAGCATCACTTGGGTGACCCACCCATGCTGCAGCTCACCTCACTTGAGTCAGTTTTCCTCTCATCTTCTAGGACATGCAAAGTCTTGGCCTGCAGCTCCACGTGCATCTTGGCCAGCGATGCCTCTGTCTCCCGTGAGTTCCAGAGCTGCTGCCTCAGCTCCTCCACCTGCTGCTCTAGGAGCTTCCTGAAAGCATGTTGTGGGACAGTGAGACACTGACATGGAGGCCAGCTCGTGATGTGCCACTGAATTGAAGGCTGGCTGTGATCTAAAAACAACAGCACACTGCTCTGCACCTGCCCTGGGCAACACTGAGGGTAGGAAGAAACCAGCACACCCTGGTTGCCCCCAGGTCCCAGAAGGACCTGAAATGGTGCAGGATGTGTCTAGGACCATCAATCCCAGCTGCAGCAGAAAGAGGAATGCTGGCATCTAGAGGGTAAACCAAATTCCTGGACTGGTAGGAGAGGCCATGCACCTTCTGAGGCAGCTGAAGCCTCCAAAAATCTTTTCAGTCTCATGAAGAGGGGATCCTGTGGAGCTCTGCTGGGGACATAGGCAGGTGAAAAGGAGAGAAAGGAGGTAAAACCAGTGGGGTAGTGACTGTGAGCCCACCTAAGGCCAACCATGGGGCTGCAGGAGAGAGCTGCAGGCTGGCACAGCAGCCTTTGCTGGCACACACCTTCCCTCCCCAGGCAGCACAGGTCTCACCCAGCCCTGGTACCTTTTCAGCTGCTCCTCATGAAGTTCCTGCTGCACACGAGCTTCGTTTTCTCGGGCCACCTGCAATTCCTCCTCCAGCAGCATCTTCTCTGAAGCACGAGCCTCTGCCAGCAGGAGCTGCTGTTGTGAATCTTTTAGCTTTTGATGCAGCTTTGAAATCTTGAATTAAAATTGGACACAGATTAAACTTTCTGAATTTATATGCATATACATTTATACTGATATCCAAGGGGCTCAGATCCCTTTGATCCCTCAGTATCTGAGTCCCAGGAGTGAAAGATTTCCTTTCTTCTACTCAGAAGTACTTCTGTGTCTCTTTGCATCCAAGTTCACTCAAAGCAAAACCTTTCCAACAGCTACTGGATTTTGGATCAGACACTGTCATGAATTAGCAACAACCCTGCTGGCATCTCTTCTGGTCCTGCACACTTCAGAACCAAATCCAGTGACTCCTGCAGGAACATGGCAGGATCCATGTCACACAAAACACATGGAAGGCTTCTGCAATTTACCCCCTAGCAACTCTCCTTGGCAAGAACATGGGCTGGGCTCCCTGTGCCTGCCAGCCCTACGATTGCTGTTTTCAGAGGGCTTTAGAGACAGGAGCTGAGCCATCAGATTTGCCTTCTCTTGTCTTGATTATGCTCCCACAAGCAGCAGACATCTTTCCTAAACTATTTAGCCAAGTGATCTCAAAACAGAGCAGCAAAATGGACTTTGGGGAAACAAGTCATGAGCTGCTGGTGCTTCTTTTTTCTGAGGTGCAGTGGCAGGACTCTGCCACCAACAGACCTTCTGCCACCAGCAGACCTCCTGCCATGAGCAGACCTCCTGCCACCTCAGCTCATGCTGATGAGTTACCTTTTTATGTGCTTCGCACACTTTGGATTTCTCCTGTGTGAGTTTCTGGTGCAGGTTGCTCTGCCCTTTATCAGCATGGGAGCACTTCAAGAGCTCTTGTTCAAGCTCTTTGACCTTCTGCTGGCTTTTTTCCCACTGTGCTGTGAGAGAGGAGCACATTTCAGTTGTGTCTGAGAGTTTTGCCCGGGCTTGCTTCAGCTCAGCTTTGACCTGAGTTTCAAAAGGAGAAGAAACCATGTTTGCACTTCAACAGGCATCACCTGAAATGTCTTGGTTAGGAAAAGGGCAAAAGGATTACCTGAGAGTGAAAAAAAATAAGAGAAACAAGCAGGGAGCAAGTACAGCAGAAGCAAAGTTGTATTTGCAGGCAGTGCTATTTCACAGAACCCTAGAATGGTTTGGGTGGGAAGGGACCATTAAAAGTCATCTAATCCAACCCCCTGCAGTCAGCAGGGACATCTACAACTAGAGCAGGTTGCTCAGAGCCCCAAACAACCTGACCTGGAATGGTGCCATGGATGGGACCTCTCCCACCTCTCTGGGCAACCTGGGACAGGCTCTCACCACCCTCAGTGTCAACAATTCCTTCCCTTAGATCTGGTCTGAATCTCCCTGTTTCAGTTTCAAACCCTCAGCCCTTGTCCTGTCCCAACAGGCTCTGTCTGTCTCCAGCTTTCCTATAGGGCCCTTAAAGTACTGGCTGCAGTAAGGTCTCCCTGGAGCCTTCTCTTCTCCAGTCTCAACAACCCCAACTCTCTCAGCCTGGCCTCATAGCAGAGGGGTCATTTTTGTGGCCTCCTCTGGACCCACTCCATCAGGTCTATGTCTGTGCTGTGCTGAGGACTCCAGAGCTGGCCCCAGCACTGCAGCTGAGGTCTCCCCAGAGCAGAGCAGAGGCAGAATCCCCTCCCTGCCCTGCTGCTGGCTACACTGCTGAGTGTGCAGCCCAGGACACGGTTGGCTTCTGGGCTGTGAGCTTACATTGCCAGCTCATCTCCAGCTTCACTAACTCACAGTTCTTCCTGCTCTGTTCCTACCTTGGTGCATTCCTGTTGGAGCAAGAGGTTTTGTTTTTGTAAGTCAATGTTCTTCTCCCTCTCGTATCTCAGCTCCCTCTCAGCTGAGCTGCACAGGTTCTGGACGCGGCGCAAGTCCTGACGCAGTTGCTGCATTTTTTCCTCTTGCTGCTGGAATCTCTCATCAGACAGACTCTGCAGGAGGAGCAAAATGACAAAGGTTACATGGAAAATAACCTCAAGGAAAGATGAAGACTGGTAATTAAGCAAGGTAGAAGTATGCCAGCAGGGTTTAAGGACACTTAAGTAGGAAGATGTGCAAAGCCAGGCAAGTGTTTCTTCTACCCCACTGCTCCCTTCCCCATCCACTGATGGTCTGTGATGGCTTTCAGAAATTAACTGAGCTCTTTGCTTCACCCAGCTTCTTGCAAGCAACTTGAACACAGACTAAAGGCTTTTCCCATGTGTGCTGTACCAAAGCCCTTCTTCCCAGCATCCCTTTGAGCCTTCTGTTCATCTGCATTCCCACTTTGCATCTTCACCTTCTGTTCTTGGGACCAAAGGAAAGCCACAGAAGATCCTGCTTCCCTTCTCAGATAAATGCCACAATAATTTCCCAAGCTGTGAAGTCTTAATCCATCACCATGGGATCACAGAATGTCAGGGGTTGGAAGGGACCTAGAAAGATCAAGCGACTTGATTTGTCCTCAAGATCATTTTGGTTTTGGGGGGGTTTTCCCCACCTGCTTCTATTGGGATCCTTTTCAGCATCTCCTCTCCACCTTGTATCTTGCTTTGGTCTGCTCCAGCTGTGCAGATTTGCTGCCTCTTGGTATCAGCACAACTCTCATCCTCTACTTTCCACTCCCACTCCTGCCTACAGGTCACCCTGCCCTCTCCTCTCTTCCAAACTCTTGCATATCATCCTTGCTCCTCCTCAGACTCTCCATCCTAGCTACCTTCATCCTTTCTTTCCCTTTCAGCAGGGCTAGCTGCTCAGCCCTCTTTTTTTTTAGATCAGACAGTAAGAAAGGTGAACACATTTTTATAGAGAGTGTAATCAGGCACTGGAATGGCCTGGCCTTCCCAGGGAGGGTGCTGGGTTCACCATCACTGGAGGTTTTTCAGATGAGATTGGATGTGGCACTTTAGTGCCATGATCTAGTAATCATAGCAGTGTTGGATCAAGGGTTGGACTTGATGATCTTGGAGGCCTCTTCCAACCCAGCCGATTCTATGATTCTATGAAATTGCATTTAAAAGAGAGCTACAGATGGTGACAAAGAAGGTGAAGCAGCTGGTGGAGCAGGAACTGAAGCACAGGTGCAGGGCTGCAGAAAAATTTAGCTGCTTATCACAGAGCCACAGAATGGTTTGGGTGGGAAGGGACCTGCAAAGGTACCATCTGGTCCAACCTCCCTCCAGTGAGCAGGGGCATCTTCAGCCAGATCAGGTTAGTAAGCTGCCACCTCAGAGCAGCAGCTGTAGGATGTGCTCACACACTGGAGTGCAAGAGCCGAAAATCCCAAGGAGGAGTGAGGAAGAAAAAGAGCTTTTGCCTACAGCACGAGCAAGACTGTGGTGGGAAAAGCAAGTCAGCTCTATTGCTCACACCCCAGAAATGAGCTGAGAAGCAGCTCCAGAAAGCTCCAAAAAGGTTTAAAGCATCATTGAAGAACTGCAGAACTTCCTTCTTTCACATGCACTAAGGGGACCATGCAGATGCTCCAAGCCCTCACTATATCCAAAAACACAACAGAAGGAAATGCTGACATTCATCATTTCCAAACATTTCCCCCAAGGAGATCAGCCAGCTTCATCTGCCCTCTGCATGCTAGCACTACAGCACTGCCTTCCAGCCCACTTTCATTAGGTTTGGCCATGAAGTTAGTGAAAAGCAAAGCACAGTGCAGATGGCGGAGCTGCCCATACCTGTTTAATGCTGCCATCCAAACTGCCTGCAGAGCTTGGGGACATGAGAAGCCTGCTCTCTGCATGGGCCATGCCTCGATTCATCCTCACAGCCTCTTCAAGTGTGCTGTTGCCCTGAGCCCAGCTTCTCAGGATATCTTGGGTTTGCTGGGCAGTTTCTTCCAGTAACAACTGTTTTTCTTCCTTGCTTTCCTGCAGCTGCTTTTCTAGCTCCTCCCTCTTCTTCTTGCTTTCTAGTAATCCAGAACTTGGAAGGAGAAACAGTAAAGGAGAGAGATAACAATATACACCCAGGGGAAACCACTCCTTGGGACACCAGAGCCCAGTGAAAAGCTCAGGACAACGCTCGAGTGTCTCGGGAGGCTCCCAAGGGAATTTAATCCTGGCTGTAGCAGTTCTGGGCAAGGGTCAGTCTCCTCTGAACACTGACCCACAGAAAAAGGTCTGTACAAGGGGGCAGCTCCCAGTCACTCATCAGTAGGTTAAACTGCTGGCCAAGGAAATGCTCACACGTGAGCTGCTCTGCATTCACAAGTGGCACAGAAGCCCTTGCACAACACCTAGCTGCATGGAAGTATGGGCTCGGGTCTCCCAGCCAGAACTCTCTGACTTGCCTTACCTCTGACTTGCCCTTACAAGCTCACCTCTGAAATAGGGTTTCACCTCCCCACCCTACCCTGCTTTTACTTATCTCAGTACCTAGTAGCCAGGTAGTTGAGCTGACTGCAACTACACTGGATTGAATCCATGCTGGTACTTACTAATGACAGCCTGAGCAGGGAGGCTCCAACTGCACACTTGGATTGATCTACTGAGAAAGGGGAGTCAGGGACATGGGAGAGCCTTGTCTACAACCCCAGTGCCTGCTGACATCTGCCTTCCAAGGACAACTGACATCCACAGCAGGAGGTATCTCATCAGCTGCTGGCAGCAGTTAGCTCCATGGAGCCCAAGTCCATAATGGGAGCTTTTTGGGACCTTTAGTCCAAACACTACCTCACTGCAGGAGAAGCAGCCTGTTCCCTAAGGAGAGCCCTCATTTATGCTGTTCAGAATCTGGAATAGCTGCAGAAAAGAAAAGGTTTACTCTTGACTGATCATGATGTCACTAAGGGAAATGCTTATTCACCACAATCCCTACAGAGAAATGATTACCCAGTAAGGAAGACACAAAGCTGCTTGGGTCTGCTGTCACCAGAAGCAGCACTGTGGGGATTTTTTTTGAAAGACTGAAAAATTACTCAGCAGAGCTAAGGAGCAGAAAGCACCACAGGCCTTGGTAAGGTTTACCAGAGCAGTTCTTGTCCATCCCTCACGTCTGTCACCTGCTCTTCCAAAACCACCACTTTAGCCACCTCTTCTTCACAGGTCTTTCCATCTGCACATAGATCTTCATGTTTCTGCTTGAGCCTGTTAATCTCTTCTCTTTCTTGGAGGAGTTCAAAGACCTGCAAGGTCAGAAAACACCATAACTGTGATTTTCTTTGGTCTCATGGAAACCTTTTGAGCAGTGTAAGGCAATCTGGGGACTCCATCAAGCCTTAGCTTGTGATTCTGTAGCTAAATTATTGTAGTTCTTCACCCCTGAAGATGCATGTGCAAGTCCTTTTCTCTGCCAGGGAAGTAGCTGTGTGCAAACTATCATCAAATCACATTTCTTTATTTGATTTCATCCTTTGCTTGCCCCTCTGCAGTTCTCAGGGCTTTCTATCCTGTGCAATATCTCCTTACATACTAGTGTCTCCTAGGAAAACAGGAAGAGGACAAAGTGTGTACTCAGCTGTCTCACACAGACAGCATCTTCCATCCAGGTCAGCCCACACCACCTTTCTACAGATGGCTGCTCTCCACCTTCAACATCATCTAATGCATTAACACCAGGCAATGGCAGACCAAAAACCTGAGACACAGAATGAGACAGTAATTAAGGTTGGAAAAGACCTCCAAGACCATCAAGTCCAACCATTAATCAAACACTGCCAGGTCACCACTGACCCAATATCCCTTCAGCACCATGTCTACATGTTTTTTCAATCCCTCTAAGGACACCACCACTGCCCTGGGCAACCTGGGCCGGGCCTCAACAATCCTTTCAGGGAAGAAATTGTTCCTCGTGTCCAAACAAAATCTCCACTGCTGCAACTTGAGGCTGTTTCCTCTTGTTCTATCACTTGTTGCTTGGGAGAAGAGACCAACCCCCACCTGGCTCCAACCTCCTTTCAAGGAGCTGCAGAGAGTGAGAAGGTCTCCCCTGAGCCTCCTCTTCTCCAGGCTAAGCAACCCCAGTTCCCTCAGCTGCTCCTCACAACACTTGTGCTCTAGACCCTTCCCCACCTTCCTTGCCCTTCTCTGGACACACTCCAGCACCTCAATATCCTTCTTGGAGTGAGGAGCCCAAAGCTGAACCCAGGATTGGAGGTGTGGCCTCCCTAGTGCCCAGTGCAGGAGGACAATCCCTGCCCTAGCCCTGCTGCCACACTAGTGCTGATCCAAGCCAGGATGCTCTTGGCCTTCTTGCCCACCTGGGCACTCTGCTGCCTCATCTTCAGCTGCTGGTGACCAACACCCCAGGTCCTTTTGCTCTGGCAGTTTCTAGCCACTCTGCCCCAAGCCTGGAGCATTCCTGGGGTTGTTGTCACCCAGGTGCAGGACACAGAGAAGATGCCAAGAAAATTGAAGGGGTAAGAAATGAAGGTATGAGGAGTGCATGAGGACACAGGAACTCTCAGACTGGATCAGCACCAGAATGTGTGCCTAGTCTAAGCAGTGATGAACCCAAATCCTTCAAAGGAAAATGCTCTTAAGCCCTGCAAACAGTCATGATGTCTTTGATTCCTAAAGCATTTTAACAGTCCGCACCGAGATGAATTCACTTGTATGTAAGCAACATACACTAGCAGCTTCTGTCTGCATCAGACACCACAACAACAGGGATTGCTTTACAGTTATCACCTCTGTGTCTAACAAAGCATTAGCTTTTTGCAGCTTCTCATGGGATATGTTAATGAGTTCTCTGCTTGCTGATGTTCTTTGGAGACTTGGGAGGTCAGTAAATGGCTTGTAAACTCTGATTTTCAGTCAGACAACTCCTGGTGAGAAAACAGCAGGAGCTAGCAGATATAAGACACCCATAGCTACAACTCAGAAAGATCTTTCTCCTCTCAATGTCCCAAAGCCTTTTCAAAACAAGAAGAGAGTTCCAAACACATGTCAAGAGCTCTTGCATAGCACCAGACAACAGCACATCATTAAAATGTCCAAGAACAGACATTATCCAGTCATCTTGCCCATTCTGTGTCAGATGTCCTGAGCAACACAACACTGAACACCCTCAAATCCTGACCTCCAGGGGTGCATCACCCATGAGAGCCCAATGATAGCATGCCATCCTCATTTTCTGCACTTCCCTGGTAAACAATTTCTCCATGCAAAGGAATGAACTCACTGGTGAAGCCAGGAACCCCAAACACATGCAAAGTCCTCTCTTTTGAAGACTGTTAGGGTCTAACACAGGGCACTGCAGTTCACCTCATGATCCCTTTGATGGATAAATAGTCCTCTCCTTAGGTGAAAGCACCAGCCAACTGGTGCCTGAATTACAACCAAACTCAGAGGGAGGTATGATTTTGATTAGAAAAGGTCCCTGGATTATGAGTAGCTGAACTATTAGGATGCAAAGGTTAAAGAGAGACTCTTCCCATTTCGCCCATCAACCCCTAAATTAGGTAATTCCTTTTCATGTGCATACTCACAAGCTGACCTAGCCCCTTCCTAAACTGCTCTTCAGCAAGGTTTGGTCTACATCCCAAGCTTTGACTGTAAACGTTTCCTCACGGCACTACAGAAGCCCTCTCCTGTAGATGTCACTGTTCCTCCAGGAAGACTCTTGTGTACCTGCAGCTCTGCCAACAACTCAAGACTTTTGCTGTTTTTAACTTGAGTTCGAGGAAGTGATACAACCCTCAGCTGGTGTAAGGTCTCTCACCGTCCTAAAAACTGGGGGAGGTAACCCCCACCCCCTCTGCCAGCCTTCCTCAGGTCCTTCTTGTCTGCCTGATCCAGGCCACAAGATCTGCAACTCTCCTAAACTTCTAGCCTAATTTTCAGCCCCTATCCTGCCCCGTCTGTGGCAGCCTTGTGCAGTTCTGCTGGCATCACACACTCTCTCTCCTCAGCGACCCAGCTGGAAGACCAGAGCGCCAGCAAATCTTCCAGCAGAGATAAACCAGCCAGAAGTCTACCTGGCAGTTTAACTGTCTCCAGCTCAGGGCACGTGCTGGAATCCCAGCAAGCTGCTCATGTAGACTTCTCTGACTCTCAGGTCCGTGGAATTCTTACCATGCCATATTCTGGTTAAGAAAGATCCTACTGCCATCACCAGGGACTCATGTTAAACCAGTTCAGAATTAGCCAGTTGATTGACCTCAGGAAAACAACTGCTGCTAAGGGGTGACTGGGATGTTGCTCTGCAAGGAGCTCTACAAGTACCCTGCTATGATGGAACATGGGGAGATGCAGGCTCATGGTCATACAACGATTTGGGTTGGAAGAGGCATTTAAAGGTCATCTAGTCCAACCCTGTCCCTGCAGTCAGCAGGGACATCTGCAACTAGATCAGGTTGCTCAGAGCCCCCAAGGGCTAACCTGACCTGGAATGGCTCATTCTGGGTGACCTGGGCGAGTGCCTCATCACCTTCAGTGTAAAAAGTGTCTTTGTAATATCTGGTCTAAACCTCCCTCTTTCAGTTTAAAACCATTAAAACATCACGATCCTTATGCTCACAAATAACTCAATAAATTCCTAAGCCTGAGAAGTTCCATAGAGGAGTGTCTTTGGCTACAAACTTTGAATCCCTGGTTTGTTATTGGGTTTACTGAAAGAACAAATAAGTTATGGAGTTGGAGAGAGTTCCATGAACACAGACAGATTGAAGACCATCTACCAAAGAAGCTTTGAAACCCTCTGGACTAGAGAAACACATCCAGAGAAGTCAGGCAACACACTTGGGGGGCAACTGAGGATGTTTCATGAGTCAAAAAAGGCAACTGCCTCCTAGAGGGAGTCCCAGTGTAGGAGGAGTAAGTACCTGGCTGCCCAGTACCTTCTTCTCAGCCTTCAGATCTTCTCGTAACACTTCAAGCTCAGATGCAAGTTGCTTTCTCCGTTCTCTCTGCTCTCCCAGCTGAGTTCCCAACTTTTCTATTGTTTCCTGACAGCTTTCCAGCATCTAGAAAAAGTAAGATGAAGAGTCTCATCCACAACACCATTTATTCTAGCCAAAGAGGAACAAATTACACAAAATTCTAGAAAATCAAGGGTGGGAAAAATTGTTCTCAGAAGTTGCCAGCAGAATTTCCACACCTTATACCCAGGGCTGGCTGGACATCTCTGAAGGCCTGGAGCTTCCACCTGACCACCTTGGGTAGGTCCTCTCCCACATGTCCTAAGTACCATCTGGCTTAGACATGGGCAGATCCACCTGGACAGCAAGTAACAAATGGGCCACAGAGTCAGCCCCAAACCAGCTAGGAAACAGCCTTGTGAAGGTCCCTACACGTTACCCAGGCTTAACTAAACCCTACACTGGAGTCAAGCTCCCTGTACATGTGTAAACCTTCGCCCTCACCAGGGAGTGAACAAGCTCCTCAGCTTGCAGTGCTGTGAAAGGAAGAGAGGTAAGTTCTCAAGGAGGCAGTGTTGGTATGTTGGCTGCTTTCCTCCAAAGACATCCATCTGCCTTGCGTAAGCTGCTGGGCTACAAAACCCTCAGAGGACAGTGACAAAGTGCCCTCACAGGAGGTGCTCATTTCATATGTTTCTAAAGAAAACTATTCCTTTGCCAAGGAAAACCTCTTACCTCCTGCATCTCTTGTGCTCCAGAGGATGCCAGCTCTTCCCCACTCCGCTCAGTTCTCCTCTTCTGCACATCAAGTAACTGTGCTTCTAAACTCATGATCTTAACACAGACAGAGCACAAGTTACAACCAAACCAGCACTCCCAACAAGTACTAAATGTACAACTGCTCTAAATCACTCCTTGTGCTGCTCTTACAGAACAAGCCTCATGTTTGGAAGTGAGGAGCAGGAGGGTAGGTGGACAGCTGCCAGCCTGGGTTAGCTCCAGCTCACATCTTTCATCCTGCTGCTCCAAAGGCTGAAGGAGCCATCCAAGGCCAAGCCAGAAAACTAAAGAACCTTGCTCCACAAAAGGAGTGAAATGACTCAGACACAGATGACAATTCAAGGCCTCCACAGTTTGGGGACCTTCAACATGCTGCTGCCCCAACATGGAGAACCCCATGAGACCCTGATTTATGTGCTGGGCCATCCTCCTTCCCCAGGCTGTTGCAATGTCTGCTCCTTCACAGCTGATCTCATCCAAGCAGATGTTGGACCTGGCCCACCAGAACTTCTCCTGGTCCCTCTGCTGCCCAAAGGACATTGCAACTCCTTCTGCAAGGCCCTGAGGACTCTCAGCTTGAGCCAGCAAAACACTGACCTCTGCTTCTCCTGGCAGAAAAGAGTTGGTCTGGACAAGAGCTCACTCTGCATTGGCACCATTCTGAAGCATGTACCCTTGTGGGGGATCTCGTGGGAACAATTATTAGTCCTGCACTTTTAAAGGGTTTAAAGCAGCAGGGAGCAGCACAGCATCTCCTCCTCAGTACAGTTCCTGCAGACCCTTTTAAAATCCAAGTCTTGGCACTCACAGTGACTTTGCTCTGCTGCCAGCCAGCACAGGACTCAGCAGCCTTCCCTTTCAGCCTCTCCTTCCAGCTCCTTATGCTCCGAAGAAAGTTTGTGCTGGTTTTCTCATTTCTAAACCTCTAAGCTGTCCTCCCTGAGCTGGGCT
Organism: Galbula dea; assembly: GCA_013399015.1. Classification (NCBI taxonomy): domain Eukaryota; kingdom Metazoa; phylum Chordata; class Aves; order Piciformes; family Galbulidae; genus Galbula; species Galbula dea. Next base: position 273,380 of record VWZX01000697.1, read on the forward strand.
TTCACTGAACAATAGTGCAGAGCAAGGGGGGACAATGGAAGGAGATGAAGTCCAGTTGCAGATAAGTCCAGCTTCATCCACAGGGCACCCTGTACCCATACAAGCAATACCCACCACCCCATTTGCACCAATGAATGTGTGGTGAAACACAGAAGACCTCAGAATCCCAGCCTGGTGGGGGCTGGGAGGGACCTCTGGGGATCATCCAGTCCAACTCCCTGCTAAAGCAGGGTCACTCACAGCAGCTTGCCCAGGATCACCTCCAGGTGGGGTTGGAAACTCTCCAGAGAAGGAGACTCCACAACTTCTCTGGTCAGCCTGGGCCAGGGCTCCATCACCCTCATCCTGGATGCCTTATGCCCTTCTCACTTTCCTTTCTTCACAGTTGTTTGGAGATGACTTTCCTGTCGCTGACAGGCTCCAGGCACAAGATGGCTCTCTTGGAGCTCCCAGCAGGGAACAACCTCCAGCACAGAGGAAAGCTGCTGTCATTTTAACACAGCTGGTGTTACCCAACTGAGGCGTTAAAAGCAAAGCAGTGGGGTGAAACACCCAGGCATCTTACAGAAGAGGTGGAGGGCAACAAACCCCTCTCCTTTTGCTTGATTAGATGATAGTTTGGGATTCAACAGGCCATTAGAGCTCTGGAAGGGATCTCAAAAGCACAACAAACCACCTTTTCTCACCACCCCAGCCAACCTGTGGTCATGAAGTTCATTCCCATCTGTGCATTTCCATCATTTTGCTCATTTTCCCTCCAAGCTGCTAACTTTGAAGCATTTAAGTTGCACACATAAATCTCTTGCCAATGGCAGAACAATGCTCACATTGTGCCCTGCTGTCCCTGTTCTGATTCAGGAGCCTAAACAGCCAAGACTTTCGTAGGCATGCCAAGAGCAAAGACTTCCAAGTCCTCTTCACATGGGGCAGCCTGGCAACCACCCAGCAGTGCTGCTCTCTCCAGGCTCCAGCACACCTGCCTACATGCAATCCTTCCCTCATTGCCTCCAAGGCACCAAAAAGCCTCTTGGAGATGAAGGGTGCAGCTCTGCCACCCTCCACTTGAGCAGATGCTGGATCTACCCAAGGGTAAATCCACCTCCCCTTCCATCCTCTAACCTGCCTGTCTCTCCACTGCTGCCCTTCATGCCTCTTTTCTCTCTCTTCTTGAGCTGTAGTGGCTGCTGAGCTCATACCAGCCAAAATGCCTTGCAGATCCCTGGCAGAGCTTCTCCAGCTGGATCAGCTTATCACAGCTCTTCAGAAAGATGTGTCCAGCCATGCCTGCCCCATTCCATAGCAGATGCAGCACCAAGAGACAGCAGATGACAGCAGAAACTCACTGTCCCCTCAAATTCAGTATTTTCAGCAGGGATGTCCCCAGGCAGTGCAAATCCTGTCCCAAACACCCCCAGAGGTGCCTTGGTGTTTGTCACATGAACTGACAGGTCTCTGAGAAGCTGTACTTGGGAAAAAGCCAGAAGTGCAACCTTTTGTCACCAGCATGGTTAACTGGTGACCTTTCCTGGGATCAAGGAGCATCAGTGTCCCACACTGATCATTTTAATCTGTTGGACAGGTCTGGAGAGGGGTTATGATTCAAGTCAATCCTGGACTTCTATTATGGCTGCCAGGTTAAGGGACAACTTATGGGCTTCAGGGAATTCTCTTGCTTCTCTTCTGACCCTCAAGAGGACTTGGGGCTTCCTGGAACTTGCTCTTCAGCAGAAACCACAGGCAGAATCAGAGAATCATCCAACATGGGAAAGTAGGACATCAGTGTTGAAGTCCCTGAGGAGCACTGATGCCATCTAGAACAGCCTCTCAGGGGAAATCAGATCTTCTAAGCTACAAAAGCTTCACAAGAAATAGCTCCAGAGAAAAAAGAAAAGCAATCTGAATTTGAAACAAACAGGCTTTGCTTCAGCTCAGCCAAGAAACAGAAGACTGCACAGCCCATAAGCTCTGAAAGGCTGTTTGGGAGGGAGTGTGGCCTGACACAGGAGGTACATTAGCTAGTGAACTTTGCTTGAGCAGGCACCAAGGAGGGCAGACAGGAGCTGGAAAAGCAACGCTGCTGTGACACTAGGAACATGTAGGGGCACTGGGGGGATCTGCACCTCCACACCTGTCATTTACTCACTGGGGGAATATTTTGCTTCTTCCCCTTCTCTGAAACCAGCAGATTTCTCTAGCTGCACTCCTTTCCAAACTGAACAAAGCAGCATGGAGGTTTAGGTCCAACATCACTTTATTTTACTAATCAATATGAAGAGAGAAATGCAGCTAGAATTAAACCAAACCAAGCCCAAGCTCTTCCATTCCTTCCTTACCTTCTGGTGAAGTCCTTCCACCTCACACTCCAACTGCTCCTTCTCCTGCCTGGTTTGGATCTGTGTCTCTCCCAGAATTGACTCCAGCTCGTCATTGCGCTCGACCAAACCCTCGTGCTCCTGCTCCAGCTTCTGCAGCTTGTGGAGGAGCTGTGAGTTCCTGCCCTCAATGCTTTCAATTGCCTCTCGGCACCTACACACCAAAGACCAACATCAGCAAGGCTACAACTGCTACAACACATCCAAACCACTTACTACTGGCAAGGAAAAGCCAGTATGGTTTTCTCTGGGGAACAGTTCTGTCCTGCTAATTTTCAGTCTTGCATCCAGCATGACTTGTGTCTGCAGTTATTTAGGTGGTGGTGCATGGGAATTAGTGATGATGGGCACTACACAGGTCATGGTGAAGGTCTGGGAAGAAAAATGATCAGGCATGAGAATGCAAGCAGCACAGAGGCAACAGCAAATTCAGTTGCTTGAGGTGGGGAAAGATGCTGGGACATCTGAAGGGAAAAAGAGTCAGAGGGATAGGATGAGACTCCCTTTCCTCTTTGAACCTGCTAGAAAAGAGGCAGCAGCTTCCTGAGCAGGACACAGGAGAATGAAGCTTTGACCTCCCTTAAAAATCCCAGTTTGAAAGCCAAGTGCTTTGATACATTCCTGGACAGCAACCAAATCCAGAGAGATCTTCCCAGCAGCAAAACAGTTTGGAAACAAACACTTTTGTCTGCAGAGAGCCACAAAAGCCCAACCTTGTTCTTTTAGGAAAGACAACTGGAGAAAGTGTCAGACAACAGCCTACATTGTTGATACCAAGGGCTACAGACCCACGTGGGACTGCACTGCCTCCAAACTTCCTGCTTTAGGAGCAGAGGAACAAAGTTAACTCTATCCCAGCCAAAACCAGCCCAAGTACCACAGAGCATTCTAAAGAATCCAATGCTTCAATCCACCCTGCAAGACACACCACCAGCAACCAGAGCACCAGACAATCCACTGTGAACACAGACTAGATGAAGGATTTCTCCACTGCTCACCTTTTGTGCAGTGTTTCACTACTCTGACATCTGTTGTCTTGATCGGAGGCAGCTTTGCCTGCAGCGCAGTCTCCTTCAAGCCTCCCCTCACCCTTGGTGCCCTGTGCCTCAAGAGAAAGGAAAAGTTAGTACATAATGAAGACTGAAACCTTAGCACAATGTGACTCCAAAGCTACCTGAGTCTGGCATAAATAAACAAGACAACGAGAGAACAGGAGCTACATCATCTACATCTATCTGCATTAGACAATCCACCAGCCACAGGAGCAACCCCGCCCTGTCCTGGGGTCACTGGGACAGAACCTGAGGGCTGCAGCCATTAGCAGGTTGAAGTCAGCCAGAGCAGTGGCCTGAGTGGTCTCAAAGGACTATCCTAGACCATAAATGTCACACTCAGTATAAAGGGGGAAGTTTGCTGAGGACAGGAGAGCCTCCTGCTCCTTCTGCTTGGGGCTCCTCCTGGCCCTGCTCCTCTTAACAGTTTCACACTCATTTGAACTCTCAAATTAAAGGTCTGTAGTTCTCCCAGGTGAGCTCTTCAAGTCAGACCCCAAATAAATGCTGGGCACCAAAGAAACTGTCTACGTAGCCTGTATCTGGGGCTAAACTACAACAGTTGCTCTATGACTTGATGAATCCTCCCCAGAAGTGAAGGGGAATAGGGAATGGAAATTGATTTAATGAAACAACCAAAACAATATCAATGTCAGTATAAAGTATACAAAGCTATACTCAGCCCACTGACTGTATGGTGGCCACAGTAAATGGGAAGGCAATCCTTGGAAGCAGGAGAAGGAGAAGGAAGAGCCCAAGGAGGAGGCCCTCTGGTCCTCAGCAAATCTCCCCCCGTATATTGAGTGTGACATTCATTGGCTGGGACACACCTGCAGCCAGCTGGGGTCACTGCCCTGCCTGATTCCAAACTGCCAATGGCCTGCAGCCCATGGCTGGCCTAGAAGCCTGCCCTAGCAACACCAGGACATGCCCCAGGAGACAGAACAACATGAAGGTGCTAGGGGGCATTGGCTTATGGCAACAGACACGCTTTACACATAGCATAAATCCTGTGTCCTACACAGGTCTGTCTGCTCAGTTTGCTTTCTAGACTAGCAAACAAAAAGCCCTTGAAGGTACCTGCAGAGAGGACATGGTGACTTCTTCAGTGTCAGCTGGCAGAGGAAAAGGGAGTCCTTGCTTCTCGCTCCTCTGGTACTCGCAGATCTCCTCTTTGAGCTGTTCAACCTTCAAAAGAAAAGCACTTGCATTTATTTTCAGTGGATGTTCATCTTGCTGGCTTGGAGAACTAAGATTCCCCTCAAACTTGCTGCAGTTAAACTGCAGATTTATTAAGATTAAGGACTGAGCTTGAGGGAGTGCTTGAGATCATGTGGCTGCTCCAGCTGGGTGGCCTCAGACTGCTGGAGAGGTGAGGAGCAGTAAGAGGGGGAATGTTCTGCTGCAGGACAGTGATTTTTCCTCATTTATTTCAATTACTGATCATGCATGTGCTGTACCTGTCCTTTTACTGAGTGCAGAGGGGTAGGCAGATCACAGCCACTGTTTCTGAGGACACCTTTTAGTCTTTGCTGTTATCTATGGATAGGATCAATATAACATCATTATCAGCAGGCAACTGTTCACACTGCACAGTCTGATGAAGTCATTCCACTTCACAAACTGCTCCTTCTCCTGCAGACTCATTCCTGGCTCCTAGTTGGAGCTGGGAGGCCAGCTCCAGCCATGTACTCAAAAGTGCAGCACTGTAGCATGGTAGCTTCTGGATAGATGTTCACCAAGTAGTGCAGGCTGTGCTCACCTCAGAGTCATAGAATCACAGAACCATTGAGGTTGGAAGAGACCTTTCAGCCCTTCAAGTCCAACTGTTAACCAGCACTGCCAGGTCACCACTGAACCGCTCAGCACCACATCTCCATGGCTTTTCAATCCCTCTAAGGATGGTGACACCACCACTGCCCTTGGAAGCCTATGCCAGGGCTTGATAACTTTTGTCAGACACAGATATAACCCTGCACTCTTCAAGGGTGCCCAGCAGCACACATGGTGCCATCTGAGCCTCATGCAGCCAAGGACCTCTCCAGCCTCCATCCACACCCATGGGCATGTGCAGAGTCCACTCTCACAGACACACTCACTCCACACAGACACCAGATCCTGCACAGCTAAAGGCTCCATGCTCCAGCTGGTGGGGCACAAGGCAGGGACAAGGTCAGTCTCCCACAGACTACCAAACCAGAGCCAACTGCCCAGCCTGCTCCTCTCCCTGCTGCCCATAACTGACAGGCAGTAAAAAAACAAAACCAAAACCAACAAAAAAAGAAGTTCTGTGGCTCATAACAAAATACACTTGCAGCTTTTCCAGATCCAAAGTGGTGGTTTCTAACTTCTCTGCCAACAGTTAAACCTCGTTCCTAAGGTGATTTGCTTTTAGCTTAACAATGTGGTTGGCTGGAAGTGAGCCCACTCTGGCTACTGTTTTTCTGTAGAGAGAAAACAGCATCTTACATCTGTCTGCACAGGTTTTGTGAGTATATACAGATATATTTGGGGTTTTATAGAGATTTTAAAGATAGATAGACAGACACAGCAGTGACTGAAAGAAGCAATGACCTAAAGCAAAGAAAATGGTATTTGGAAAAAAAAATATTTCAATTGAGGAATGTGAACTTAAATACAGAATCTTTTTTAATTTTTCACATCCAGAAAGAACCTGTCCTCTAAATACACAATTTGAGATTACAGACATGCTTAGCTGCTCTCCACAGGAAGAACCAGCATCTGTTTTAAATGCAAGGAACAGAACTACGTACTAGTAGTTAAAATCCTCAAATGTGAGTAAACTATATTCAGGAAAGTAACTCTTGGATATTATTTGAAAGAGTTATCCTCAGAGATACTTATATCAATTTTAAAATGCTCATTTTAATCTGAGAGAACCACAACACAGCTCCTGAGCTATCTGTGCTGGGATGGCACAGGTAATGCCAGGGTGCTGGCAACCAACTACAGGCTGCAGAAGGACTGACATAAAGAATGTTAGAATCAAGAACAGGAACAGAATTTGTGCTGAATTACAGCTCTAATGGGACACAGCCTGTTACACCCATTCATACTGGCAACCTCAGCAAGGAACTACCTTGTTGATAAAGGTTATTGCCCTTAGAGAATTCTGAATTTCTTACATCAAGCTTTTAACTAATACTAACATCACACTAAGCATTTAGAACCACAGAATCAGAATATTTTCAGTTGGAAGGGACCTGTCAGGGTCAAGTAGTCCAACCCCACCTGCAGTGAGCAGGGATAGCTGCAACTAGAGCAGGTTGCTCATTTAACGAATAGTAAAGTAGTAGGAAGAAATCTGCTTAAGAAAGCCCACAGAAAGATGAAAAGGAGTGTTTATCCTCCACTGAGCAAATCAGTGTAGCCACATTAAAGAGCCAAAGAGGCTGAGGGGTATTAAAACACGAGCATAAGTGAAAGATTTATTACCAAATCTCCAGTACTGAGTGTTAGTTACTCATTGCCTTTAACAACAGTCCCCAGGAAAGGTTGCTTACTCTCTTTACCCACTTGATTTTGTGCAAACATTGGCCAGTGAAAGAAAGCACCAAGATGATCCTGTACAAGAAAACACTTATTTCAGGGCCCTGTGCTGCAAGCCCTAAAGCAGGGAGACCTTATCTCTCTCCAACTCCCTGAAAGGAGGCTGTAGAGAGGTAGCCTTGGTCTCTTCTCCTGGATTACCAGTGACAGGACAAGACGAAATGGCTTCAAGTTGTGCTAGGGGAGGTTAAATTGGATATTGGGAAAAATTTCTTCAGGGAAAGAGTTGTTAGGCACTGGCCCAGGCTGCCCAGGGCAGTGGTGGATTCACCATCCCTGGAGGGGTTCAGAAAACATGTAGAAGTGGTAGTTGGTGACATGGTTTAGTGGCACGGGGGTGACAGGTTGATGGTTGGACTTGAGGATCTTAGAGCTCTTTTCCAACCATAATGATTCTGTGATTCTAAAGCACATTCTGGGTGTGAGCATTCACAGCCTTCTCCATGCTCACTAGGGCATCAAACTCTTCCTGCACTGAAGGATGCTATGAGAGCTCTAGTTATCAGAGCTGCAGTAACAGCAGCTGCCTTAAAACACTCTTTGGATGCTTATTCTGTCCATCTCCCAACATTTATCACTCCCTGAGCCATGGAATATATGAATGACAGCTCTGGAAAGACTTGCTATAGAAAATAGAGGGGAAAGAGAGGCAGGACAGGTTCAGAATTGGTGCCAGGGCAGAGCAGGAGGTGGCTACTCACCAGGCCGAGGAACGCTTTCCTTTCCAAGTCGAGCGTCTGAACCCGTGCTCGCAGCGCCAGGATCTCCTTGTCCAGCCTGCTGTTGTGCTCCATGGCCTTCTGGAGCTCAGTCCTGTCTGCACAGAGCAGAAGAAACAGGTCACCAACACCAGTTTGGCCCTGCACCAAGCTCAGAAGGAGGCTATCCCCTCAATATGGTTTCTGAAACAGCATTTGTCCCCGTGTGAGAGCAGGGAGAGGAGTTCCCCGTCCACATGGGAACACGATCTCTTACTCCAAGAGTCCAGGTTTATTTCTGGAGATCCAGGTTCAACAGCAGTGCTGTGTTTATTACAGAAGCACAGTGGTCTCTCCATAGCTACTCCAGAGCTTTATTTCACCTCCACATCATGGCAAACACCTCCTTTCAGATGTTCAGGTGTGGGTTTCACAAACAGCTCAGGTAAGCTTTGAAAAGAACCCAAACAGCCTCATTTCTTAATCTTCCTCATCAAATTCATTCTCTTGCTGCAGGCAGAAACACAATCCCAGCTCAGGTACTAGTGCTGTGCAGCATCAATATTTAGGAAATGGCCAGGACAGTAGAACCAACCCTTCAAGCCTGAACCAATACAGACCTGCAGCCATCAGAGCAGTGAATGCAGACCACCTCATACTTCCAGTGCAAGATGCTGGTATTAGGAACACACTGGTGGAAATGTGCCTGAGGATACACTGGTATCCTAATAAAAACTAGCAAGAGGACAGTTTCCTTACAGAAGAGGTGGTTAAAGATTTTTCCCTGTTCAGCTTAACACTTGGCAAAGGAAAATTCAGCTTAAACTTTAAACCATTTAAATAAAGAAACCCAAGCATATCTTCTTTCCTAGAATAGAAACACAAAACCATTTAGGGTAGAAAAGACCTTTAAGATCATGGAGTCCAACTGTTAACCAGCACTGCCAGGTCACCACTGAACCACATCCCCCAGCAACACATCTCCATGGCTTTTCAATCCCCCAAAGGATGGTGACTCCACCACTGCCCTGGGCAGCCTGGGCCAGGACTTGACAACCCTTTCAGGGAAGAAATTGTTCCCCATGGCCACCCTAAAGTATTCTCAGTCCCAATCTGGCAATAAAAACCCCACAACCACAAAGCCCCATTTCAAACAAGGATTTTGCTCTTGGAATTTCAGGTTTCTAATTTCAAATGAGAGGCAAGGAACACTTTTAACCCAAGTGTTCATTCTGCTGACAAGCTATTTGCCACTGCAGAAAGTCTTGATGAAGCCTGGATCGTCTCAGCAATGACTTACCTCGCTCTCTCCACTCATCCACCTCTTCCCCCTGGCTTTCAGGCACCTGCTGGGCTGACCATGAGGCCAACTCTACAAGGACAATAGAAAGACAGTTGTGCTGTGGCATCCATTTGTCTGCTTCTGAACACTACACTGCAACATTTTTCATGCACTTTGTTAAATGCAGAGTTGAAGGAAAACTAAAGAAAGAAACACTAAAGCAGCAGACAGCTGAGCACACAATTTAACATCTCCAATTACCAAACTGGGCTACAGACTGGCCAGGAGCAAGCTTGTCTTTTCAATGCAAGCAGCCATCTACAAGTTATTACTGAATCAAAATTCACTCTTTTAAGTGGATTTTTACTAAAAGTCTTAGAAAAATCAGTTTCTTTACAGAGCAGTTGGCTCTGAAGCTTGTTGGGAGAAGGCAGCATGCAGACATACCCCAGTAGAATGCCAATTTTGCACACTTAACACCCACAGCATAATAAACCACACAGACACAACAAGCACTAAACTCTTACTCACAGTTTGGAAAGCTCTATATTCATCTGATGCCTAAGAAGAATATAAAATACAGGTTTCCCCTAGGCAGGCTACAATCCACTGAGAAAAGTCACAGGCTGCAGCCCCTCTGTGATCTGCAGAAGCATTTCATGGTTGGAGGCTGCACCACGACACAAGCTCCATCCCCAGGGCTGTGTTGTGTATCAATCAATCCACACAGCAGATGCCCCCAGAGTGCTCACCTCCCTGCCTTTCATTAAAAGGCTGTAAATAATGGCTTTGGAGGTTGCTTAGAAGGTTTAGCTAGGTCTGAGTGCTGTGTGTGAGCTGTGAGGTCAGCATCAGGACGTGAACTGGCACACAAACCCTAGCCAAGTGCTCCCAGTCTCCTCAGGTGAGCTGGTCTCTGCAAAGGGACATGGGGCAGGAACATGTTAGCTCACCACATTCTGCTGTTCTCCACTCAAATCCTACATCACAGTTTTTGAGAGCATGGAAGGAACCCAGAGGAAAAGCATCCAGAAATGGGTTGTTTTGCTAAGGAAATCTCCTGTAGGAGGTAGTGGTGAAGCACCAGGCTTTAGGTACCACTCCAACAGCAGCTTCATCAAGTAGTGTCATTTCCCTCTGGAAAACTGCTTATTTACAGTCAGTCATTGAAAAGAAATTTAATATTTAAGGACTGGTCAACAACAGTAACTTTAACAAGGAAGTTAAGCAAATATTAGCAGTGTTAAGAACTTAACCAGTCATTTCACAAGGCTGCTGCTAAGTCCCAGGTATGAGCTCTTGTCAACAGCTCCTAAGGAGGCAGTAGCCCAAACACAGCATCTGAAGAACCTAGAGGTGAGCACTCCAGCTGTGCTAACACTGTCTTAGCTACACTGCTTCTGGACCAAAGTATCATTTCCTATCCATCCCCTTCTAGGGTATGAGCTTCTTCCTGTATATGAGCCAGAGAGAGGAAGTCAGTCAAGACTGAGGCCGCACTTCCAATCCGGGGATCAGTTTTGGGCTCCTCACTCCAAGAAAGACACTGAGGTGCTGGAGTGTGTCCAGAGAAGGGCAACGAAGTTGGTGGAGGATTGAGAGCACAAGTGTTGTGAGGAGCAGCTGAGGGAACTGGGGTTGCTTAGCCTGGAGAAGAGGAGGCTCAGGGGAGACCTTCTCACTCTCTGCAACTCCTTGAAAGGAGGTTGGAGCCAGGTGGGGGTTGGTCTCTTCTCCCAAGGAACAAGTGATAGGAGAAGAGGAAACAGCCCCAGGTTGTGTCAGGGGAGGTTTAGCTTGGCCATGAGGAACAATTTCTTCCTTGAAAGGGTTGTCAAGGCCTGGCCCAGGCTGCCCAGGGCAGTGGTGGAGTCACCATTCTTAGAGGGATTGAAAAAGCCCTGGAGATGTGTCGCTGAGGACCATGGGTCAGCGGTGACCTGGCAGTGCTGGTTAACAGTTGGACTCCATGATCCTAAAGGGTCTTTCAGCCAAACCAATTCTGCTCTAAGACCCTGCTGCTGTAACCACAGATCAGGTAACCAAACGTCTCAGCTTTCCCCACACAGAAGTAATTGATTTGTGACTATCAACAGCTACATTCTGATCTCCTGGGTACCAGGCTAGCATCTGACACAAATTTTTCCACATGAGAAGCAGAAGGGACACAGGAGAGCTTTCTGGGTGAGAAGTCCAAGGCTTACACTAACCAAGGACAGGCTAAGTGCAAGCCAGTAATGAAGAGCAGCACATGGTTACAAGAGAAGTGCTTACTGATGTTGCTCCGCTCCTTTCTTTTTGTGTCCAGCTCATCTGTTAATCTCTGGATCTCTTCCTGGGCTGCCAGCAGCCTCTGTGTGGCCTCATCCAGATCTTGTTCAGCTCTTGCCCGTGATGCTTGCTCCTTCTCCAGCTCCTCCCTGCAGGACTGAAACACCAGGGCTAATGCTCCAACAGAAACAAGATAACCCTCGCAGTGATGTGACCAAGGCAGGTCCCTTCTCTGCATTACTCCTGACCTGCCAGAACAGGGGTGGCAACACAAACAGAAAGCAGATGAGCTCAGGGAAGCCACTGCAGAGGCAGGAGCCAGGCATGCAGTGGATGGGTAACTCCCTTCACTGTGGCCACATCCCAAAAAACAGGTGTTGAACAGCATGCTGTGGCTGTTTCCCCCCAGAGGCTCTGGTTTTCCCTTCCTGAGACAAGGCCATTAATTATGATGTGTTTCCCAATACATAACACATGAGGTTTTCCAAGTAGAGGGCTTCACCATGCCTCATGGTGAGAGTTTGCTCCAAGGATAAACCAGTTCTGCAGGCTGGGGGTCCCATGGCTGCTGTGAGAGGTAGTCCCAAGCTAGCCTGGCTCTGCCAACCTCCTCTTCCAGTCTGCAGCTGAAAGACTGTTCCCATGGACCTGTGATTCTGAAAAAGTCATTTCAGCTGATGGAAAAAGAGCCATTTCTCACCACCTTGACTTTGATCCACTCACCTCCAATGCTATTTCTTGGACATATCATTAAAGGCAGGGGAGTGCCTACAAGCCAGCCCTAACCCAAAGCTGGTGAGATGTGAACCCTGGCTCTCAGCAGAAGGACCTCATGGTAACCAGGCTGAGGTGGTTGCACAGCCTGCAGCTCAGAGGTCACTCCAATCCCATCAGCTAAAAACAACAGAAAGCCTCACAGGGTGCTCAAGGACAGACTCATCACTGCTTGAAATCCCAACATGTGCCCTGTCACCAGCAAAGAAAACATGCAAAAATATGTTACCTTCTTGCCTGTGCCACCAGGAAGCTGGGCAGAGTCATGCTGTTGTTGGAGCTCATCTTCTAACATCTGATGAACATGATCAAACTTATCCTTGCACAGAAAGAGACTTAAATAAACCAGCAGCACCAGGAAGCATGTGTCCCTCAGCACCAGTGTGCAGGGTGTGCACTTTCAACAGATCTTGATTAGAAGGAGTTTAGAATCATACTTTGTATGTGAAGAGAATGCTTCAGCTGGTTACCCCAAACCCTTGTGAAATGCCCCAGAGGTCTCAGCTGGGACTGGGAACTCTGTGATTTCTCATTTTTAAAACACATCATCTCCTCCTTGGCATCTTCCTTAGAGCCTGTGGGCTCAGCTTTGCCCAGAGAAGGCTGACTGTGCCTGACTCGCTGGATCAGGTTAACACTGGCTCACTTATCACAGAACCATAGAATCATGGAATGCTTTGAGTTGGAAGGGACCTTTCAAGGTCATCTAGTCCAACCCCCTGCAGTCAGCAGGTACATGTACAACTAGAGCAGGTTACTCACAGACCCAAACAACCTGACCTGGAATGGGCCCAGGGATAGAGCATTTACCACCTCTCTGAGCAATCTGGGACAGTGTCTCACCACCCACAGTGCCAACAACTCCTTCCTTAAGGTCTAAATGTCCCTCTTCCAGTTCCAAACCATCATCTCTTGCCCTGTCCCAACAGGCACTGCTGAAAAGTCTGTCCACAGCTTCCCTATAGGGCCCTTAAAGTACTGAAAGGCTGCAAGAAGGAGCCTGGAGCCTTCTCCAGGCTGAACAACCCCAACTCTCTCAGCCTGTCCTCACAGCAGAGAGGTTCCAGCCCTCAGATTATTTTTGTGGTCTCCTCTGGACCTGCTCCACCAGGTCCATGTCTGTGCTGTGCTGAGGACTCCAGAGCTGGTCCCAGCACTGCAGGTGAGGTCTCAGAGCAGAGCAGAGGCAGAATCCCCTCTCTGCCCTACTGCTGGCCATGCTGCTGGGGATGCAGCCTAGGACACAGTTGGCTTCTGGGCTGTGAGCACACATTGCCAGCTCATCTCCAGCTTTTCACCCACCAGCACCCACATCTTGACTTCTGGGTGATGCTGGAGAGTGTTGTTGCATCTGGGCCAGGTGAAGGATAGGGCCAAGGCAAAATCTTGTTTGTGGAAATCATATAGGCTGTGTGTGTGTGTGAAGAACAACATGGAGTTTACTCCTGGTACATGGTGCTAGAGTCCCCTAGCAGGTAGACAGGCCTGTAAATACTTGCCTTTTCCACACTTCATGCAGCTGTACTTCCCCATGTCCCTCTCTTTTGAACCACTTATCCAGGTTCCTGCTCTCCTGTTGCCTGCACACATGAAGAAGCACCAAGGATTTGCCAACACTCAGGAGATTGGTTTTCATGAATGTCCTACACCTTGGCTCTAGCCAGGTGAGAACTGAAGAGAGCATTTCCCTGTGGCTACACAAGAGATGACTACACAAAGCTCCATGTTTGTGCCTCAGCTTTTTGCATGAGCAGGGATGCAACAACAAAAAAATTCATCATGCTTGAGCAGCCTAGCTAAAAGCTGCATTCATTTCTGGAAGAGAAAGAGGAAGATATCCAGACCTCCAGCCTAGGAGTGAAACAAGTCCATAATAGGTCAGCTGAGAGTAAGGGAGGCTCCATGTTCCAGTAAACAGTGTAAGAGGAGCAATTAACCTATTAACCTGTAACACTGCTGGGACTCTAATGGTTCTGTGCAACAAGTGTGGTGCTTCCCCAAACAATGGAGTGCTTAATCAACAGTTTCTAGTTCACAAGCATGGACAGCCATGACATCATCTGGGAAGAATAAACAGTCTGCTTTAGAGACATGGTTATCCTGGAAAACAGATCTCCAGTCTGCCTTTCACCTGCTTTTCAAATCAGAAACCCAAGGTGCCCAGTCCAAGGACTGCAGAGAAGTTGTGCCTGACTAGAGACAAGGAGCATTAAGCTTAGGGTGTGTTTTGATCATGCAAGAATCACTTGGTGACATGGGGTAGTGGCAGGGTGCTGCTGGGTCAGTGGTTGGACTTGACAACCTTGGAGGTCTTTTCCAACCTTAATAGTTCTCTGACTCCAAGAATATATTTTCCTTTAATAAATCTCATTTCCTCTAAACAGCTGCATGAAAGACAGATTAGAGCCAGGTATTTACAGGCCTGTCTATCCATTAGAGGACTCTGGCACCACATACCAGGAGGAACTAGAGCAAACTCCACACTGCTCTTCACACACAGACAGACTTTGCCTTGGCTTTGTCCTTCACCCAGCTCAGCTGCAACAACACTCTCTCCAGCTTGACCAGCAGTCAAGACCAGACTTGCTACAGAAACATGGATCATCAGAAAGATCACCCCTGAGCAGAGATTGCTAGGAGAAGTCAGCTGCATTCTCAGAAGAATGAGCTCTGTGCAGCCCAGCAGGCATCTCCAGCCTTCACGTGTTCCAGCCCCACTGCCCTTTCTCAGCCATGGCACTGAAGGAAGAACAAATCCCATCACACCTAGTAAATCACAGAATCACAGACTGCTTTGGGTTGGAAGGGACGTTTAAAGGTCATCTAGTCCAACCCTCTGCCATTGCTGTCAGAACTAAGTGTTCCAGCCAGCTGGAGGAAGGGACAGAGCAGACCCTCAGATGATCCAGCACTGGGAGGAGTGGCTGACACAGGGTCAGGCTGTGCTGCCATTCAGCAAGACCTGGACAGGCTGAGAGAGGGGGGAACCTCCTGAAGTTCAACAAGGGCAACGGTAGGGTCCTGCACCCGGGGAGGAATAACTCCATGGACCAGGACAGGTTAGGGGTTGACCTGATGGAAAGCAGCTGCATGGAGAAGGACCTGGGACTGCTGGTGGACAAGTGCACCAGGAGACAGCAATGTGCCCTCATGGCCAGAAAGGTCTCCTGGGATGCATTCAGAAGAGCATGGCCAGCAGGTCAAAGAAGATTCTCCTCCCCCTCTACTCTGCTGTGGTCAGGCTGCATCTGGAGTCTTCGGTCCAGTTCTGGGCTCCCCAGGTCCAGAGAGACAAGGAACTACTGGAGAGAGTCCAGCAGAGGCTCCCAAGATGCTGAGGGCACTGCACCATCTGTGGCAGGAGGAAAGGCTGAGAGCCCTGGGGCTGCTTAGCCTGGAGAAGAGCAGCCCCAGAGGGGAGCTGCTCAATTCTGAGCAAGAGCTGAAGGCTGGGGGCAAGAGGCCAGACTCTGCTCAGTGGAGCCCAGGGCCAGGCCAAGGGGCACTGAGCACAAACTGGAAGCCAGGAGGTTGCAGCTGAGCAGGAAGATAAACTTGTTTGGTGTGAGGGTGTTGGAGCCCTGGCCCAGGCTTTGCAGAGAGGTTGTGGAGTCTCCTTGTGTGGAGAGATTGCCAAGGCAGCTGGAGGTGATGCTGGGCAAGCTGCTGTGGGTGCCCCTGCTGGAAGAGGGAGGTTGGAGCAGATGATCTCCAGAGGTCCCTTCCAACCACCATCAGTCTGAGATTCTGGGATGAGGCCAGCAGCCACAGCAATGCAGGAGAAACAGCTACAAGAGCCAGAAGCTCTGGTGCTCCAGCTCCATGAAATGGCCATATTCAGGAGTAGGTGGAAACCGGTGACCTTGGTAGGAAGGAGCTCTCCCTAACTGAGATGACTGGTCACAAACTATCTCTCCAAAATGCAGCAGCTGCTGCTCCTCCACCATTTGTCAGCATTCTTCATCTCAACCTCTGAAAGCAGAAAGCCAAGCCATGGATGCTCCCCTCTACCCTGCCAAGCCATGGATGCTCCTCTCTACCNAAAAGCTGCATTCATTTCTGGAAGAGAAAGAGGAAGATATCCAGACCTCCAGCCTAGGAGTGAAACAAGTCCATAATAGGTCAGCTGAGAGTGAGGGAGGCTCCATGTTCCAGTAAACAGTGTAAGAGGAGCAATTAACCTATTAACCTGTAACACTGCTGGGACTCTAATGGTTCTGTGCAACAAGTGTGGTGCTTCCCCAAACAATGGAGTGCTTAATCAACAGTTTCTAGTTCACAAGCATGGACAGCCATGACATCATCTGGGAAGAATAAACAGTCTGCTTTAGAGACATGGTTATCCTGGAAAACAGATCTCCAGTCTGCCTTTCACCTGCTTTTCAAATCAGAAACCCAAGGTGCCCAGTCCAAGGACTGCAGAGAAGTTGTGCCTGACTAGAGACAAGGAGCATTAAGCTTAGGGTGTGTTTTGATCATGCAAGAATCACTTGGTGACATGGGGTAGTGGCAGGGTGCTGCTGGGTCAGTGGTTGGACTTGACAACCTTGGAGGTCTTTTCCAACCTTAATAGTTCTCTGACTCCAAGAATATATTTTCCTTTAATAAATCTCATTTCCTCTAAACAGCTGCATGAAAGACAGATTAGAGCCAGGTATTTACAGGCCTGTCTATCCATTAGAGGACTCTGGCACCACATACCAGGAGGAACTAGAGCAAACTCCACACTGCTCTTCACACACAGACAGACTTTGCCTTGGCTTTGTCCTTCACCCAGCTCAGCTGCAACAACACTCTCTCCAGCTTGACCAGCAGTCAAGACCAGACTTGCTACAGAAACATGGATCATCAGAAAGATCACCCCTGAGCAGAGATTGCTAGGAGAAGTCAGCTGCATTCTCAGAAGAATGAGCTCTGTGCAGCCCAGCAGGCATCTCCAGCCTTCACGTGTTCCAGCCCCACTGCCCTTTCTCAGCCATGGCACTGAAGGAAGAACAAATCCCATCACACCTAGTAAATCACAGAATCACAGACTGCTTTGGGTTGGAAGGGACGTTTAAAGGTCATCTAGTCCAACCCTCTGCCATTGCTGTCAGAACTAAGTGTTCCAGCCAGCTGGAGGAAGGGACAGAGCAGACCCTCAGATGATCCAGCACTGGGAGGAGTGGCTGACACAGGGTCAGGCTGTGCTGCCATTCAGCAAGACCTGGACAGGCTGAGAGAGGGGGGAACCTCCTGAAGTTCAACAAGGGCAACGGTAGGGTCCTGCACCCGGGGAGGAATAACTCCATGGACCAGGACAGGTTAGGGGTTGACCTGATGGAAAGCAGCTGCATGGAGAAGGACCTGGGACTGCTGGTGGACAAGTACACCAGGAGACAGCAATGTGCCCTCATGGCCAGAAAGGTCTCCTGGGATGCATTCAGAAGAGCATGGCCAGCAGGTCAAAGAAGATTCTCCTCCCCCTCTACTCTGCTGTGGTCAGGCTGCATCTGGAGTCTTCGGTCCAGTTCTGGGCTCCCCAGGTCCAGAGAGACAAGGAACTACTGGAGAGAGTCCAGCAGAGGCTCCCAAGATGCTGAGGGCACTGCACCATCTGTGGCAGGAGGAAAGGCTGAGAGCCCTGGGGCTGCTTAGCCTGGAGAAGAGCAGCCCCAGAGGGGAGCTGCTCAATTCTGAGCAAGAGCTGAAGGCTGGGGGCAAGAGGCCAGACTCTGCTCAGTGGAGCCCAGGGCCAGGCCAAGGGGCACTGAGCACAAACTGGAACCCAGGAGGTTCCACCTGAGCAGGAAGATAAACTTGTTTGGTGTGAGGGTGTTGGAGCCCTGGCCCAGGCTTTGCAGAGAGGTTGTGGAGTCTCCTTGTGTGGAGAGATTGCCAAGGCAGCTGGAGGTGATGCTGGGCAAGCTGCTGTGGGTGCCCCTGCTGGAAGAGGGAGGTTGGAGCAGATGATCTCCAGAGGTCCCTTCCAACCACCATCAGTCTGAGATTCTGGGATGAGGCCAGCAGCCACAGCAATGCAGGAGAAACAGCTACAAGAGCCAGAAGCTCTGGTGCTCCAGCTCCATGAAATGGCCATATTCAGGAGTAGGTGGAAACCGGTGACCTTGGTAGGAAGGAGCTCTCCCTAACTGAGATGACTGGTCACAAACTATCTCTCCAAAATGCAGCAGCTGCTGCTCCTCCACCATTTGTCAGCATTCTTCATCTCAACCTCTGAAAGCAGAAAGCCAAGCTATGGATGCTCCCCTCTACTCTGCCAAGCCATGGATGCTCCTCTCTACCCTGCCAAGCCATGCTACAGAATTTCTTTACTGAACTGGGTTTGTAAGCAGAGGTTTGCTAACTTCCACCCTCTGGCTCAGCAGCTAGAAATCAAGGGAAGTGTTTTAACTTCACCTTAAGCATAGGGAAAGATTCTTAAATTAATGATTTTCAGGGGAACTGAGTCATCTGAAAGGATCACCAGGGCAAACTGGATTAGTATAAAGTCATTGTTAGCCAGTGAAGATCTTCAGACCAACTGCATCACAAACTCCTCAGCATTCTCTCCCCTAGAAATAATCCTATTCACTGTCACTATGATGTGGAAGCAGACTGAGTGTAAATACACCAATGTGAAAACAAGGAAACCAACTGCAACAGTAAGAATCCACAGTGTCCACAGAGATAGGAGAAACAGTTTTACTTTAAATTATCTCAGAAGCATCCTTTTCCCCAGAGTGCTGTCAGTCTGCCTGAGCAGCTAAAGCAGGAGGTACCTGAAGCTGTGCTGCACACAGCCTGCCTGTGCAGCTGGGTGACTCCAACTGCTCATCAGCCATCTCCAGCTTCTCCAGCAGTGTTGTTCTTTCCACCAGCAAATAAGCAATCTGTTCACTGGTATTACTGTGAGCTATTTCAGACAAGCCTTCCTGTTCCAGCATCTCCTTGACCTCCTTCAGCTGGGCTTCTGCAAGACAAGGCTTTCTGTGAGCACAGGAACAAAGGAAGCCCAACTCCTTCCCAATCTGCATCCTAACATCTCTAAACACATCCCTACCGCAGCAGCCCTGGTGCTCACCAACAGCTCATAAACATTTAGTCTCTTCCCCTGCTTCCCACCTCCACTTTTGCCTCCTATCCCAATCCTTCTCTGTTCCAATGTTTCTGCTCTGTCCCAACATTTCTGCTCACATCCAGTACCCTGCCAAGCAAGTGACAGGACCTCCTACATCTGGATGGAGTTCTCCTGCCTTGCTTTATGTGGGAGAGTTATTACAACCACTTTCACAGACTCACGGACAGGTTTGGGTGGGAAGGGACCTTTCAAGGTCATCTAGTCCAACCCCCTTGCAGTCAGCAGGGACATCCCTAACTAGAGCAGGTTGCTCAGAGCCCCA
The DNA here is from genome assembly GCA_013399015.1 of Galbula dea. NCBI lineage: Eukaryota > Metazoa > Chordata > Aves > Piciformes > Galbulidae > Galbula > Galbula dea. The sequence continues at coordinate 292,781 of VWZX01000697.1, forward strand.
AACAACCTGACCTGGAATGGGTCCAGGGATGGGACATCTCCCATCTCTCACCACCTCTCTGGGCAACCTGGGCCAGTGTTTCATCACCCTCAGTTTAAAAAATGTCCTCCTTCTCTCTAGTCTAAATCTCCTCTTTCAGTTTCACCCCATCACCCCTTGTTCTGTCCCAACAGGCCCTGCTGAAAAGCCTGTCCCCAGCTTTCTCATAGCCCTCAGCAGCTTTTTTTCTACCCAGCAACTAAGTTTCCCCAACCTGGTTATCCCCAACCCTTTTATTCCCTAGCAGTTTCATGGAGACCAAATAACACAGTAAACAGGCATTGAGAGAAACCAAATATTCAGACAGGCAATGATAGAAACACTTCTTTGGAAGAAAAGACACACAATACCATATTATTCATACAAGCAGAACATCACTGTCTTCCTAAGGACTGTCTGGCAGGGGGGTGGAGCTGAATACTGGAGGCTGGACTAGATGACCTTCAAAGCTGCCTTCCAGCCCAAACTATTCTATGATCTTGTTTCTTGCCATGCACAGCACCTACTGGTGCATTGCACACAGCCCATGGTGGAGATGAGGGTGCTGGATCCCATGGGGTAAGTTAGGAAAGGCCAGTGAGGAACCAGTAAGGGTCTGAAGTGGAGCCAGAGAAACAGCATTCCATGCACAAAGGGAATTCTTAAAACATGACCTTAGAAATCACTCCCTGAACAGGCTTCCTGACCCATTCCTCCAAAACCAGCTCTAAACCCAGGCTAAGGATAACACCTTTTGGTCACCAGCCTGTCCTATCAGGTTTCCTGCAGGATTAAAGGAGCAAAAAAGGCTTTTTGAATTCAAACTGCCAATTCTTCATTGATTATCCCCAAATCATAGCTAGGAAGAGTCTGTACTGGGAAAAGCTTCAAGATGCAATGGCCTCAGAGGTAAAGAGATGACAACATTTGCAAGAGAAGCTGGTTTATGCCTGGGCACTGCTGTGTTTGTGCAACAAGCAGTTGTTAAACAGAGCCCCCCCTCTGCCTGGTTGGAAATTTATCTGCCAGGAGAAAATGAGGAGCTTTTGGTGTCCTGTGTGGTCAGGGCAGCAACATCTGCACTGGATCCAAGAGCTTGTGAAGCTAAGGAAGGGTTTTTCAGAACCTCCCTCTGTAAGTCACATTAAAAAGAAAACCAACAAGCCCTGCTCCCAATTTCCAGCCCAAAGCAGATGTTAAGTTTCCAAGTGCTGTAGGATAGGAACTGGAGGGAGCTGTGGGGTTTGTATGGAGGAAGGAGGGATGTTCACACCCTTTCACTGCTTAGGGAGCTGGAGTTAAGACATCTGAGCTTAAGCAGAGCAAAGATACCTCATACTCTTACACAGGATACATGGACAGCTCTGGACAAGCCTGCTTCTCACTTTCACTTGCTAGATTTAACAGGGCCCCTGGTGCAACCACATCCTAGGGCTCCAATCAATCCCATGTTTCCACTCTGTGGTTCCCAGGCAGTTCTGCCAGCCCTATGGATGGAAAACACCCTGCGGTTTCCCGCTGGCCTTCCCCGCGGTTCAATGAAGAGGTCAAACATGGCTGACTGGCAGCTTTCCTGCATGAAGCAGAGCAAAACACTGTTTAAAAAGAGCAAAACACTGTGTCTGGCAGTTTAAAAATAGCTGGTTTCTTGCCCCATTTGCATTAGGAAGGGCCCCCAGCTCCTACTCAACTGGAGAATCCTCCTTGCCTTGCAGCTTTGCCAAACCTCATCTGAAGTAAGCTGAAAGCTGCTCTGCTTTGTGGCCAAAAGCAGGACAACCATCTCCCTTTAGGACCAATGCTCTGAACTCAGATGGTGGCTCCTAGACTGACAGTTTTACTTGCAAGTATTTCCCCTCAGGACGGTATCTACATCTGATACCGTACTGATGGAAGCCTATTCAATCTAAGGACACTGAAGGCCCACACTAAGACCTTAAATCATCTTGTCCGGGAGCTGCTCTATGCTGATGACGCCGCCCTTGTTGCACACACAGAAGCAGCTCTGCAACGTTTAACATCCTGCTTTGCAGATGCTGCCGAGCTCTTTGGGCTGGAAGTCAGCTTAAAGAAGACAGAAGTTCTCTATCAACCGGCACCTCAGGAAGTCTTCCATCATCCCCATATCACCATTGGCGAATCAAAGCTCAAATCAGTTCAGCAGTTTAATTACCTAGGTAGCCTCATCTCCCCGGATGGCAAGATTGACGGAGAGATAGACAACAGGCTAGCAAAGGCATATAGTGCTTTTGGAAAGTTTCATAAAAGAGTTTGGCAAAATAATCACCTGAAGAAAGGTACAAAGATCAGAGTTTACNCAAGTGGGAGGCCTGGAGACACACCATCTAGAACACTGCAGATGCTTTTGAGAAAGCACGCAGGATCACCCTTGAGGAGAAAAGACAGCGCAGAAAGAATCGTGCCTTGCAGAACACACCATCTAAGGAGTCTTTCTGCTGTTCCTTTTGCAACTGCTCATGCCTATCTCGTATTGACCTTTTTAGCCACCAACGCGCTTGCAACAAACGTGGGTAGAGCCCTTCCCAAATCTTCGTTCGTGAAGCCTAGCCTTGGTGATGATGATGATGATTTCCCCTCCACCTAAGCAGTATAGTGTCATGGAATATTCAGAGCTGGAAGGGACCCACTAGGATCATTGAGTCCAGCTCCTAACCCTGAGCACCCCAAGAATCACACCATGTGCCTGAGAGCATTGTCCAAGTACTTCTTCAAGTCTGTCAGGCTTGGTGCTGTGACTACTTCCCTGGGAAGGCTGTTCCAGAGTCCAGCCACCCTCTGGGTGAAAAACCTTCTCCTGATATCTAACCTAAATCTCCCCTGCCTCAACTTCATACCATTGCCTCTATTCCTATCACTATCCACAAGGGTAAAGAGACAAAGTTTGGGGTGACAAAACCCAGAAATTTTCCACAGGCTGATGAGAAAAAGGATTTGGGAGGATGAGGGGAGACTGCTGTACACAGCACTGGTCACCTGCTTGTCACAGCCCACTCATTTCTTACATCTCTTCCCTACCACGTCCAACATCAGCCCTACATGAGAAAACACCTTGTGCAAGCAGTGCTACACACCAGTGCACTGAGGTGCTCCCCACCAGCACCTATCTCCTGCACTACCTCTGCTCTCACTTCTTTGGAAGTGAGTTTTATATTTGCAGAGGTCTCTTAGCCCAGACATCTCTCAGAGATAAGCAGTTCCCTGGTGTCCTCACACCCACCACAGAAGCCACATTCTCCTGCCCATGCTGGGGACATTTAAGCTGTTAAAATAGGCAAGCTCAGGCCACGACTCTTTATATTCTTTTTCCCTTTCTAAACCAAGCCAGGCAGGTCCCTGCCAGGGCTGTGTTCCACTGCTGTCATATTTGTTTTTCAGAAAGGCTTTTGGTAATCCAGCACATGAGTTATTGAGCTGTCCTGCAAAAACACTGAGGCATATTTGACAAGAACCATCAGAAATGGATTATGAACTGCCTCGAGGAAAGGAAAAAAATCCACTCTGGGGAGAGGAACCAAATGATCAATCACCCAGCAAACACCAGCACTGCCTGCTCTCTGCAGTGACCCTTTCAGCCTGTTCCAGGCAAGAAGTAAATGATGAACACAAATCCACGGGGCTGGATGGGCAGCACCCAAGGATGCTGAAAGAGCTGGCGGAGGTGCTCACCAAGCCACTTTCCATCATTTTTCAAAAGTCCTGGCTGACTGGGGAGGTACCAGCAGACTGGAAATCAGCCAATGTTACCCCCATATATAAGAAGGAAAGGAAGGATGATCTGGGAAATTACAGGCCTGTCAGTCTGACTTCTGTGCCAGGAAAGCTGGTGGAGCAGATCATCCTGAGTACACTTCTGCAGCACTTGCAGAGCGGCCAGGGGATCGGGTCCGGTCAGCATGGCTTCACAAAAGGCAGGTCCTGTCTGACTAACCTGATCTCCTTCTATGATGGGGTAACTTGCTTATTAGATGAAGGAAGCACTGTGGATGTTGTCTACCTTGACTTTAGCAAGGCGTTTGACACAGTTTCCCACAGCATTCTCCTAGAGAAGCTGGCTGCTTGTGGCTTGGATGAGCACACGCTTGGCTGGATAAAAAA
>VWZX01000697.1:297180-326921 GCA_013399015.1 Galbula dea
GGGTGCAGAGAAGGGCAACTAAGCTAATCAGGGGTCTGGAGAACAGGCCTTATGAGGAGAGGCTTAGGGAGCTGGGGTTGTTTAGCCTGAAGAAGAGGAGGCTGAGGGGAGACCTTATTGCTCTCTTCAGCTACTTGAAAGGTCATTCTAGGGAGGCAGGTGTTGGTCTCTTCTTTGTGACTAGTGACAGGACTAGAGGGAATGGGCTTAAGCTGAGCCAGGGTAGGTTTAGATTAGATATTAGGAAGAATTTCTTTAGTGAAAGAGTGGTGAGATACTGGAATAGGCTGCCCAGGGAGGTGGTGGAGTCACCATCCCTGGAGGTTTTAAAGAAGAGGATAGATGTGTTTCTTCAGGGGATGATTTAGGGATAAGAGTAGTGTAGGGCTATCAGTTGGACTAGATGATCTTGAGGCTCCTTTCCAACCCTAATGATTCTGTGATTCTGTGTGATTCTGTCTCAGTAGCAACTTACTCTCCATCATCAGAAAAAGCTTTTAGCAGATGGAACTGCTCCTGGTGATCCTCAAACCAAGCAGAGCTGTTGATCTGTTTAGCTGCTTTTGGAGGAGGCAGCACACTCAGCCCTGAGAGCCCATCCAAGCAATCTCCTGCATCTAGCAGAGTTGTTGTCCTTTCCCTCCCCAGTCTCTCTGACTGCCAAATTTGGGACTCCCAACTGTCACCACACACAAGATCCAAACAGATCCCATCCACTTGCACTCCACCATTCACAGACCAGGCCTCTCCTCTGTACCACAGGTTTGAACCAGCCTCTGTCCTCAGCTGCCTGTTCCCAGCTGAGCTCGGTATCATCCCAAGCCTTCCAAGATCTCCCTGCCACCACCCTCTCTTCTTGTCTTGCCCACATCTCTCTTTAGCAATCCACAAGATCCTTCTCCAACCCTGTTTCCAGCCTCTTCTGCAGCATCACCTTATCACTACTAAAGACAACCAGCTGCCCTGCAAAAATAAGAGGGGGAGTGGGACCTATTTCAAGACTGTAAGCAGGTCCAACACCCCACAACGGCTCAGGAAGAATCTCTGATGAAAAGTGAGAGCTCAGGGAATACACAAAGTGATGTGACATCAAACGCTGCAGCAGAAGTACACTCACCTGCACTAGGGTCAGGGCAACCTCCAGTACCAACACAGGCTGGGATAAAGGGATGGAGAGCAGCCCTGTGAAGGACTTGGAGGTGCTGAAAAGCTGGAGATGAGCTGGCAATGTGTGCTCACAGCCCAGAAGCCAACTGTGTCCTAGGCTGCATCCCCAGCAGCATGGCCAGCAGTAGGGCAGAGAGGGGATTCTGCCTCTGCTCTGCTCTGAGACCTCACCTGCAGTGCTGGGACCAGCTCTGGAGTCCTCAGCACAGCACAGACATGGACCTGGTGGAGCAGGTCCAGAGGAGACCACAAAAATAATCTGAGGGCTGGAACCTCTCTGCTGTGAGGACAGGCTGAGAGAGTTGGGGTTGTTCAGCCTGGAGAAGGCTCCAGGCTCCTTCTTGCAGCCTTTCAGTACTTTAAGGGCCCTATAGGGAAGCTGTGGACAGACTTTTCAGCAGTGCCTGTTGGGACAGGGCAAGAGATGATGGTTTGGAACTGGAAGAGGGACATTTAGACCTTAAGGAAGGAGTTGTTGGCACTGTGGGTGCCCAGATTGCTCAGAGAGGTGGTAGATGCTCCATCCCTGGGCCCATCCCAGGTCAGGTTCTTTGGGTCTGTGAGTAACCTGCTCTAGTTGTAGATGTCCCTGCTGACTGCAGAGGGGCTGGACTAGATGATCTTTAAATGTCCCTTCCAACCCAATGAATTCTGTGATTCTAGGATTAGAGACCTGGAGCAGGTGAAAGCCTGACAGAAGCTCTTGAGAAAGTGCAGCACCTAAAGCACAAGCACATTCATCCACTCTGTGCAGACATGGCCAATGGATTTTGTTGTGAAGATGCTGACCTGGGAAGGAAAAGGCCAGCCCTCAAGAACAGGACCTGCTAACATCCCAAAACACAAGAGGGCTGGCAGCCTGGGGGAGGACAAGGCTTCATCCACTGCTCAGATCACTCAGTTATCAACACATATCACAGGATGGCAGCTACTGACATCAGGAAGGCAACAACGAGTCTTAAAACCACAAGTCTGACAATGAGATCCCAAAACAAACTCCTCCAGAAAGCTGCACAGACCATATGGCACCAACACTCCTCGGGGAGGGCTGGCTCACAGTCAACAACCCACCAGGACACGGATTTTCGTTTCCAGCCCAGTGTTAATCATTGCTCAACAGCCACAAGAATCCCTAAACAATGGAAGAAGTCCAAAGGAGCAGAGGCACACGGAGAGACAAATGCAGCGCCAAGTTCGGGGACGTTTTTGTCATTCGCCTGCCACCTCGTGGGGAAGATGAGAGAGGAACCAGGAATAAAGTTACCTGCCCCAGTGACACTCCCGAAGGCTCCTTAGCCATCTAAATCCTCCTGTACCCGCATTTTCAACACTCAGCAACGCGTTTACATGCCCAGAGGAACGAGACCTTCAAGCAGTGCTTAAGCAGACCCATCTCTGAAGAGTTTCTCTATCTGATGTGCACTCTGAACCCCACAGGCTGGCCAAAATGGAACAGAGACTCAGAACTGCTATCAAGTTTCCCAAAACTCCTGGATTTGCTGCTCCAAATACAGTGTGCATAACAAAGAAAATGCCCAAGCTGTGCTACCACCCCCAATTTTACCTGAGGCTCAGGATAATGCATGGCACAGGAGGAGTTAATGGTAACTGTGTGCTTTTAGCAGTACTCAAAGCACAACAGAAGGAAATCAAGAACTAAAGCCAGCAAAGTATATTTGTCCTTACTGGAAAGGATTCCAGGGTCTCAGGAGAAAGCAAATCATTTGAACTGAAATGTAAGTGAAATAATCTGTTTTGAACAAAATGGCTACACTAAAGTACACACAGAGGACAAGTTTTGAATCACCACCATGAAGACACCTTTGTCCTTCAAAGTCATTTTAAAAACCATGGACTCTGTCTAGACCCAAGCAAATGGCAGATGGGGACACTGTAAGAAAGATGGAGACAGTCTTTTTAGCAAGGCCTGTTGTGATAGGACAAGGGGTAATGGTTTTAAACTGAAGGAGGAGAGATTTAGACTGCACAGAAGGAGGAAACTTTTCACCATGAGGGTGGTGAAGCACTGGAACAGGTTAGCCAGAGAGGTGTCCCCTGCCTGGCACCATCCCAGGTCAGGCTGTCTGGGGCTCTGAGAAACCTCCTCTAGTAGATGTCCCAGCTGACTGCAAGTGGGGTTGGACTGGATGACCTCTAAAGTTCCCTTCCAACTCTAACCTTTCTATGAATCTATGACATGGCTCAACATTCTATCCCCTGAGGAGTCACTCAAACGACTTAGACTCAGAAAACAAACAGGCTTTGGAAGATGCTCTGTGCAACAGTGGAGCCACACAGAGGGAAGAACTGCCTAGTTCACCAAATAAAGGCAGTGAAAGCTGACAAAAACCTCTAAGTCACTTACAAACCAGTCCTAATATCCCATTAACACCTCTGCCAACCTCCCAAGCACCAGATCCCACGTGCTGCTGTAGGTGAACTCACTGAGGAAGGCAGCTCTGCTCTCAAAGCAGCCTTAAAGCAGCTCTGCTGCAAGACCTGTACACCCTGACCTGTCAGTGCCTCTCCTCAGACCGTGTTCTGGAGGGAAAGGATTACCCTGCTGCAGCTGCAGCCGTGTCAGCTCAAGCCTGAGCTGTTCATTTTCCTTCTCGTATTCGGTGGCAATAGCATCCCGCTCCTCTGTCAGGCTACGGATGTGACCCACGTAGCTTTCCACCTAGAAATAAAGAAAATAGAGCTACCCCCGAGCGTGTTCACCAGCCCCTGGCCAGGGAGTCGTCGGCACAAATAGCTCTTAACCTCCTGGTATTCCCAGAAGAACATCAAACGGTTGCAGGACACTGCTCCTTTGTGCCTTTGTCACATCGGAGGGTGCTGAAAACTTGCCTGAGAGGTCGGGGAGGGAGGAGGGGATGGGACGCGGCGACACACTGGGCTCAGGGGGCGCTTGCCTGGGTCTCACGGTGAGGAACCAAGCCACACAGCCCGAGCTCATGAGGGAAGCAGCTTCTGCCTGTGGCCACCTGCCGCTGCCACCCGAGGGGGAAAGGGGCGCGCTGGTGCCCGGAGGGGTTACACACCGAAGGGGTGACCCGGCCCCTTCTCCCGGCCCTTACGTCTCTCATCTCCTGGGCCAGCCTCCTCTCCAGCTCGCCGAGCTGGGCCTCGGTGCGTTGCACCAGGCTCCAGGCCAGGCCCAGCAGCTCCTCGGCGGAGCCGCGGGGGTCGGCGCCCTCCGCCTGCAGCCAACGGCGGACGGTCTCTGCCGGTACCGGAGTCTCCGCCTGCTGGGGAACGAGAGGAGCCGTGAGCGGCAGAGAACCGACGGCCAAACGCGCCCCGAACCCCTCCCGAGGCCCAAGCACCCACCGGGGCGGCGGCGGCAGCTACCTCCATGGTACCCATGGCAACGGGGGGTGGGCGGCAGCCCGAGGTCCCTAACCGCGCCCCCAGGGCCCAAGCCACGCCCCCTGAGGGGACCAGAGGGACAAACATAGAACCATAGAATGGCCCAGGTTGGAAGGGACCTTAAAGATCATCTAGTTCCAACCCCCCTGCCATGGGCAGGGACACCACACACTAGACCAGGCTGCCCAGGGACACATCCAGCCTGGCCTCGAACACTGCCAGGGATGGGGCAGCCACAACCTCTCTGGGCAACCTGTTCCAGTGCCTCACCACCCTCTGGGTAAAGAACCTCCTTCTAATCTCCAGTCTAAATTTCCCCTCCTTTAGCTTGTAGCCATTCCCCCTTGTCCTATTGAAATGTGACCAGCTGAAAAGTCTATCTTCTATCTTGTAATCCCCCTTTAGCTATTGAAAGGCTGCTAGAAGGTCCCCTGGAAGCCTTCTTTGTCCCACCCTGGCCACAACGCCGGTGGCATTTGGGCTTTCCACACTCCCCCCCAACCCCTGCCTTTCTTCCAGTGCTTCAAGACCATCACAGTAGCAAAAGATCTACCGAAACGCTCCTGCTGGCACCAATTGCTAAGCAAAAAGGGGGGTGAAGGTTGTTCTGATTATCTACTAAAAACACCAAGGGAAGCTGCTGGAGATATTTCCTCAAGGCAAAGCAAGAGAGTACGTGAAGGTAGAGAAACTGCAAAGTAAAGCAGGCTTCATCCTGCTGAGCTGGCTCAGCAGCTCTGTGCAAGAAGTCCAAGGCATGGAGAAGGACATACAAGTACCTTTGACTGAGCAGAGCCTGGGATCCTCAGAAAGTGACATACAGATGTTCCTTGGACCTCCAGGAGCTGCTTCCTACTTCTTGTACCACAACCATCATCTCCAAAAGAGAAGGGCTGGTGCCTAAACACTAACAGCACTAGAGGCATTGGTGAGATGGGAGCTCTCAAGGTCCCAGTTCCACCTCCTGCTCCAAACAAGACCACCACCACCACTAGATCAGGATGGCTGCAGCTGAGCTTTCAAAGTGCCCCAACATGAGCTTCACCACCCTCCTGAAGGAGGGGCAGACACTATACAGGGAAGCCCATAGCCTCGTTCCTGAGTCCCACGGTTCAGCACATCAAGACTCCTGCAGGGCTCCAAGCAGGGGACACCCAAGTCTTCTCCAGAAGTTTAGATGATGTAGAGAGACAGAGAAACCCCTAAACATGCAGGACTCAACAGTGGCATCAATTACATACTGGATGGTGAAGACAGGCAGCTCTAGAGGTCATGAGCACATGCAACACATACAGGGTGTTCCACCATCTTCTCCTTCCCTAGTTGCACGTCTCCAGTAGGCACTTCCCCTGTCTATGGACTGTTCAGTTCTTCAGAACTTCCATTCCTTCTCCAAGTACCCTTCCTGGCTATTCAGAAGTGACTTTTTCTCCTGACTCAGTTACTCACTGGGTGTCAGCACTCATGACCAGCTTGGACTGCTTCTCCATCACTAAGCACACCCTCTCCACACACTGCCACAGTCCAGCGTTTCAGAGGATCCCTGGGCCCATCTTTGCACTTTTTTCTTGCTCTTTTGGGTTTCTTTTCCCCATGGATAGAGGAATGTGGTGCAAATGAGGACCCTTGACCTGTTGCTTTGAGGCATACTGGGGACACTGAAGCACAGTTGAAGTCTTTTGTGGATGAGCCAGGGGCTCCTGAGCTAGTAGGAGCCAACAGGGAAACACCAGTGAAGTACCTCAAAGGAATTAGAGGGCCTCCCTCTCAGAAGGTGACACAGCCCTTTAGTGAGACCTCACCTGGAGTACTGCTTTCAGCCCTGGATCCTCAGCATAAGAAGGACATGAGCCTGTTGGAGCAGGTCCAGAGGAGGCCACAGAAATGATGTGAGTTGGAACACCTCTCCTGTGAGGACAGGCTGGGAGTTGGGGTTGGTCAGGCTGGAGAAGAGAAGGCTCCAGGGAGACCTTACTGCAGCCTGCCAGTACTTAAAGGAGCCTATCAGAAAGATATGGACAGACTTCAGCAGGGCCTGTTGGGACAGGACAAGGGCTGATGGTTTGGAACTAAAGGAGGGGAGATTTAGCCTGGATGTAAGGAGGAAACTTCTCACAATGAGGGTGGTGAGAGAGGTGGCAGATGCCCCATCCCTGGAAACATTGCAGGTCAGGTTCTTTGGGGCTCTGAGCAACCTGCTTTAGCTGCAGATGTCCCTGCTCATTGCAGGGGGGTTGGACTAGATGGCCTCTAAAGGTCCCTTCCAACTCTAACCCTTCTATGTTTCTATACTTTTATGATCACTCCAAATTCTCAGAGGATCAGTATTGTTACAGACTGCTGATGCCTACACAAGCACTCAGTGGTTCTGAAGTGTCTCACCTCTGGAAGGACTCCACATATAAGCAGTGTCCCTGTGTGCTGGGCTTCCAGGAATTTGTCAAGGAAATCATGTGAACAGGCACAGGATGGACAAGATCAGAGTTGCAGTTAAGGTGTTCCACACAGAACTGCTCACTTTGTGTCATGCAAGCATGACGTTGGTGATCACTTGGAAGCAGGAACTGGAGAAAACCAGGAACATCCTGGTTCTAACTCCATTCAAACCACCAAGATGCAGCTCTCCTCCCAGGGCTAATCAACTCTACCCTACTATGCCCACCACCATCCTCCCTGCCTGTTCCTCCTCCAGCTTGTCCCCAAGCCACATGACAAGACCACTGCTCTTTCTCTGGGCCATCTCTCTCCTTGCCTCTATCCCCCCCAAGCAACCTGCAAGCACCCCAAATGGAAGGAAAGCCCTTGTGAAACAGCTGCCTTGGGGACACTGCTGCACTACCTGTTTTTTGACCTGTTTCTAAGCAGTTCTCCAAATGCAGTCCCACTGGGACTCTCCTGGAGCAACAGATGCTCTCTCCAAAGCTGCCACCGCCTCATTCTCCTTTGTCTTTTGCCACACTTGTTTCACTTTCCACATCCAGCTGACCACCAGCTGCCCCTCTAGTCACAAACCCATAACATCCTATTCCCTGCAAAGCAACATTCCTCCCCTCCCACAATTCCAAAAGAAACACAGAAGAGGCAGATTCAGGAAGATCTTTATATACAGACATAGGCACCATCTCTCCACCTTTCAGTTCTCCCAGCCCCTGGGACAGAAATAAAGCAGCATCTCCTCTCCTGCTTCAGACACCAGAAGGTACATCAGCCTTTGGGATCTATCCACGTTGTGGCATGATTTCTTAGGTATTCTCAGATACATTTTCATTTTCCAAGCAAGCAAGAGGAGCCATCACTGAGCTGTGGAAGGGTCACACAGGCTTGGACGGCAGAACTTCCCCCAGCCTTCCACTGGGGATTGTTTGATTGACCTGGGGCAGAGAATCGCTTGCTCCAGTTCCACTCCCTCCCTAGCACAGGGTCACTGCCTTTGCTCAGAGCTGCTCCTCAGCCTTTCTTCCCTATGAAGGCAGTGTGCTGGCCCTGCAGGTAGCTCACTAACTTTTCCTCTATTTCCACTCCTTGTGCTATTTCCTCATCAGACAGAGACAAGGGAGTCTGGGAGTCTCTGGTGACAATGATGACAGCGGTTCGCCGCGACTCCAGGACGTTTGCCACCACCACCTGGTGCCGGTATTTCTCCAGAGCCTGCCGTGACTTCTCGATGAGGATCAAGGGATCTGTCTCCAGTTTGAAGGAGATGACAAAGGCCTCTGGGGCCCATTCCTTGACCAGAGGAGACAGCATTTTTGGCACCATCTTCATTGTGATCTACATGGGGAACGACAGCAGAGCAGAGTTTCAGGACAATAGGATGAGTTGTAAGAAGAAATGGGGGAGGAGGGGTGGGGAAATTCCAGGTCCAGTTCATGCTGTAATTTACACTGGGAAGTATCCCAAGGCAGTATTTGGTCAGATCTCACCAAACAAGGTTAAAATGTCACTGGCATGCACTATAAAACTGAATGACATTATCGGTCTGGCATTAACCAAGAGCAGGGTGTTCCTGAGCAGTCACCCAGGCCCACAGAAACTGCAGAAACAGTTTGTTACTTAAGTGCTCAAACCCACTCCAGGAATATAAACAGAACTAGAGGAAGAATTACAACTCCCTATGTCCAAGTTTTCATCTCTCCAAAATCCACAGTCACATCCTAACCCTTCTCTCTAGCAACTCTTTAGGGCATGTGAGGCATAAATATGCCAAAGCATGGGAGAAAAACGTAGGAATCTTTGTTCTCCAGCTTTCTAATCTCTGGGTCTGCCACTGGGAATCGTGTCTGGTCCCATTTTCCCTACACTGAGGATAAAGAATGAAGCCTAACAACTTGAAATCATAGAATCACAGACTGGTTTGGGTGAGAAGGGACATTTCAAGGTCATCTAGTCCAACCCCCTTGCAGTCAGCAGGGACATCCCTAACTAGAGCAGGCTGCTCAGAGACACAAACAACCTGACCTGGGATGGGTCCAGGGATGGGACATCTCCCACCTCTCTGGGCAACCTGGGACAGGCTCTCACCACCCACAGTGTCAAAAGTTTTTTCCTTAGATCTAGTCTAATTCTTCCTCTTTTAGTTCCAAACCATCAGCCCTTGTCCTGTCCCAACAGGCCCTGCTAAAAAGTCTGTCTCTAGAATACTGGCAGGCTGCAGTAAGGTCTCCCTGGAGCCTCCTCTTCTCCAGGCTGAACAACCCCAACTCTCTCATCCTGGCCTCACAGCAGAGGGGTCGTTTTTGTGGCTTCCTCTGGACCCACTCCACCAGGTCCATGTCTCTCCTGTGCTGAGGACTCCAGAGCTGGCCCCAGCACTACAGCTGAGGTCTCAGAGCAGAGCAGAGGCAGAATCCCCTCCCTGCCCTGCTGCTGGCCATGCTGCTGGGGATGAGCCCAGGTCACAGTTGGCTTCTGGGCTGTGAGCTCACACTGCCAGCTCAGCTCCTGCTTTTCACTCACCAGCACCCCCAAGTCCTTCTCTGCAGGGCTGCTCTCCATCTCTTCATCCTCTGCCTGTGTTGATAGTGGGAGTTGCCCCAGCCCAGGGCCTGGACCTCAGTACTCAGATTTGGTATTTGTTATCTACAGAGCTCTAGATTCACCAGCTTTCATAGCTAAAAGCAACCAGGTCTCATTCACAGGTGGTCCTCAGGCAGCCATGACCTGGCAGGACACCGGGGCAGGACACTGGGAGGGGAGGAGGAGGCAGCAAAGAGTGGCCATGTCCAGTGGTGCCTCACCTGCAGAGGCCCCTCTGAGGACTGGATCTTGTGCTCAGGCATCTCTGAAGCAGGGATGTAGAAATCCGACACGGCAGCTGCCAGGTAAAACATGACACTGGAGCCTGTGAGAAACACAACTGCAGTCACCCACTGCTGCTGGCACACACCAAGCAGCCTTCCCTGTCACTCCAGCGACCTCTGGACAGACCAGAGCTGGGTGTGCTGCCAATCTCCACCTCACACCAACTAGGGGAACCCAGCGCCACCCTCAGAGACACTTCCCATCATCTGCCTGGACTGTCCTGAGCAGGGCAGCGCTGACCCCCCACACTGGGGTCCCTCAGACACACTGGCATCACCTTGTCCCCTCACATGAAGTTGTCATGGCCCCCAAGGACAACTCAGACAGAGGGCTGGAGCTCCCACAAGTACCCTTGTCCCCTCAAGCCTAGGCCCTGGGGCCACCTTGTCCCCTCATGCCAGAGCCTCACCGGTCCTAGGACTACCCTGTCCCGTCACATCTAGCCCCACAGCCCCTGAGGCCACCCTGTCCCCTCACCCCTGGGCCCCGAGGCCACCTTGTCTCTCATATCAGAGCCCCACCGGCCCTAGGGCCACCTTGCCCCCTCACCCCTGGACCCTGAAGCCACCTTGTCCCTTCATGCCAGAGCCTCACAGGTGCTGGGGCCAGCCTGTCCCCTCACCCCTGCCCCCCGAGGCCACCTTATCCCCACTCCGCTTCAGAGCCCGACCGGCCCCGCGGCTGCCTCGTCCCCTCACGCAGAAGCCACCTCGGAGGGGAGGTCGCCTCGTCTCCCCTCCCCTCGGGGCCGCCCCGTCCCTTCCCGGTACCGAAGGGCGCCAGGGCGCGGGCGGCAGCTCGCAGCAGCGCCAGGTACTCGGTGAGGCTGGTAAACTCGATGGCGAGCAGCGCCCCATCCTCGATCGCTCGCCGGTAGTCACGGAGGGCGGGCAGCAGGGCGGGGAGAGCGGCGGGGTCGGCGGTGACGGCGGGCGGCGGCCCAGGGCTGAGGCGGAGGGCGTCGAGGAGGGCGGGCCCGTGCGGCGGGAGGGCCCTGGCCCAGGGGAAGGCGGAGCGGGCGCGGTGGAGAAAGCAGACGCCGTAGCCGTGCCGGACGAGGCACTCTGCCGAGGCGGCCCCGCGCNCCGCCGGCCCTGCCACTTCCGCCGGAAGTGTTGCCTGTGGCCTCGCCTCCGCTACCGGAAGTGTCGCCTTGGCAACGCGGCAGCGGCGCACTGGCGGGGCGCGGGCGCTGCGAGCTTTGCGGGCAGGAGGCGAGGCTCAGCTGCACCCGCGGCTGCTGCAGCTACTACTGGTGAGGAGGGACAGGGCCCTGGCGGAGGGAGAAGCGGGATGCGGCTCGGGGTGGGGTGCAGGGAGAAGGAGTGGGGTGAGGCCCGGGAGCAGCCGTGGGGCACCGGGACAGGGAAAGAGGCAGGGATTATCCCCAGTTCGAGGCTCAGGACGCAAGGACAAGGCCCAGGATGAGGTTCTAGAGGCAGGAGCAGCCCTGGGACAGGGCAAGAGACAGGGATTAGCCTCACGAGTAGGCCCAGGATGCAGGGACAAGGCTCAATGGCGAGACCAAGAAGACAGGTGCAGTCCTGGGGCACAGAGACAGGGCAAGGCCCAGGAGGCAGGAACAGCCCTGAGACAGGTGAAGAGGCAGGAACTAGCGACAAGGCTCAGGACACACAGAGAAGGTCCAGAGTGAGGCCCAGGGGGCACAAATAAACCTGGGACAGGGCAAGAGGCAGGGAGAAAGTCGAGGTCAAGACTAAAGATGCAGGGAAAAGGCCCAGGAGGCAGGAGCAGTCCTGGGGCACAGGGCAGGAGGCAGGGACTAACCCTGGAATAAGGAACAGAGAGAGGCCCAGGAGGCAGGAGCAGGCCCAGGATAGAGCAAGACGCAGGGAGAATCCCAGTACAAGACTCAGGACATAGGGAGAAGCTCTAGGAGGCAGGACCAAGCACAGGACAGGGGAAGAGGCAGAGATGAGCCCCAGCAGAGGGTTCAGGACACACAGAGAAGGTCCAGGAAGCAGGAGCAAGCAGTCCTGGGGCACTGGGACAGGGCAAGAAGCAGGGAGGAGCCCCATGACAAGGCTCAGGACACATGGAGAAGGTCCAGGAGGCAGAAACAGGGTGAGCACAGAGCAAGACGCAGGGAAAGAGCTGAAGACAAGGCTCAGGACACAGGGAGAAGACCCAGGAGGCAGGAACAGGCCCACAACAAGGCTCAAGGGGTAGGGAGAAGGCCCTGGAAGAGGCCAGGAGGCAGGACTGGACAACACAAGAGGCAGGGATTAGCACCATGATAAGGCTTAGGACACACAGAGAAGGTCCAGGAGGCAGAAACAGGCCCAGGACAGGGCAAAAGGCAGGGACTAGCCCCATGAAGAGGCTCAGGACACAGGGGAATAAAGGCCTGGGCCAAGGTGCAGGAGGCAGGTACAGGCTCAGAGGAAGAGGCAAGGAGAAAGCCTCAGGAGAGAGGGAGAAAGTACAGGATGAGGCTCAGGAGGCAGCACCAAGCTTAAGACACAGGGACAGGCCCAGGACAAGGGCTCAGAGACTGGGACGAAGCCTTGGGCACAGTCTGGGACACAGCCATGGCAAGAAGCCTGGACTAGCCCTGGGATGAGGCTCAGGTCATAAGGACAAGCCTCAGGATGGGGGATGATGCCAGGTGGCAGGGATGAGGCCCAGCAGGTGTGATTATATACATAAGGCACAGACTCATGGTGACTGGGCAGGATAGTGTTGCCTTCCTGTCTGGGAATACCATCAGGCATTCTGGGAGCAAACCAAGGGCTGGTACGGGTTAGTTTCTTGTGGTGAAAGTCCAGAAGACCTGACAGGCAATAATCTTCCCTTACATCATTTCCAAACAAACAAAACTATCGTTCTTCCTTTGTTTTGTTAGTGATGAAAATCATCAGAAAGCTGACTGGGTCAGCATCCACCAGCAAATATGCCAGCTGCTGCCTGCAGTCCGTTCATCCCTGCCCTGCCACCTTTCTGAAGAACAAAGAAAACATGCCTTGGAACAGCTGGTGAAGAGGAAGGTGGGTACAAGAGAAATGAATACTGCCTCAGAGTGCTGCCAGTGAAATTCAATTAGATGTCTTCTGCCTACTCTTTGATGTAGGTGGTGTTGGGAGGGTGCCTGGCTGGGTGAGCAGTTCTTAGCTCTTCGTTGCAGAGCTTTAAGGGCTCTTTCTAAAGGAGAGCTCTCTGATAAGGGGAGGGGGAGCATCCTCTCTCTGATTTTATGAGCCTCTTGCCTCTTTGGTAGTCGTGAGCTTCCTCAGGCAGCAGCAGTCCTGGATCTCCTGCTCTGCCAGAGAGCTTGTCCTTCCCCTCAGTTATATTGGGATCCAGCTGAGCTTTACTCCTTGCACGCTGTCCTGGTCCTTCAGTGATGAGAGGGATTCCCCTTTCTCAAAGCAGGGGGGCAAAGAATCCAAGTGCCCTCCCTTTGTTTACCTGGCCAACTGGGAACGCCCTTCCCCACTAACTGCAGTCTTTTATCTCTGCTTCTTGGCCTCCTGGGTGGTGCAGATGTGCAGCTCCTTTCCAACCCAAGTGGTTTCTCTTTTGTTTGTTGTTTATGGGGTGGCAGGATTTGCTTTTCTAGTGTTGCTAAAACAAATCAACCCACCCAAATGCATCTGCTGCTGAGAATGATCCTGCCCACAAAGACAAATGATCCTCCTGGTGTTGCACAACTCCTGGTGGCTGAATGACACCAGCGCAGCCGACAGCGAGCTGCTAACAGTCAGACAGTGCCCCTGAGAACATCATTCATCTGCTGGATTTCACATGGTGCATTGATTTTCAGGTTGTTTCTAGGCCAGGTGAGTGGCTCCTTGCTGTGATTTTTCTTGAGACCATCCTGAGAATGAAAGTCTGACAGAGGGGGAACCTGCGTAGAGAAAAACACTTGGCTTGGGGGAGGCTTGCCACAGGCTTCAGGCAGCAGATTCCTTTAGGCTCTGTGGGAATTGGCACTTACAGCCCAGTTTGGGTTTGAGAATCTGTCTGAAAAATGACAGGCAGGCTTGTTGACCAAAGTCCAAGGAAGGTGTGTTAGAACAGTGTGTCCCAGAAGCGTCAGGAGAAACAGCAAAAGCTCCTTTGTTCCAAGTTATGTTGGAGTTCATCTTTATTTATCAAGTCTGCAAAGAAATAAAGTTAAAATGGGTCAGAGGGGGGGTGGTGGCAGGTTTTCTGCATCCTTAACTGCTTAAAGCTCTTCCAAGAAACTTCACCTAGATGTGGCACACTGGTGTTGAAAGCATCTGTTGTTACATCGGAGACTTTATCAGCTAAGATGATGCTGCAGACATGAACCACGTGCCCCAGATGGAGGAAGCACTTTGTGATTAGCTGGAAGCTAATCATTTGGTTTTACTGGGTCCTCCTGGGCTGGTGGAGGAGGAAGAGTCACTCCTCTCACTGGAGTCACACCCAGGTTAGCAGGCAACAGCAGACCTGCAGCTCGAGCCAGGACCTGGAGTGACTTCATGGGAAAAGCCACAGAGAGCAGACTTCAACTTGATTTTGAAGTAGAGAGTTTTATAGGATCTTTAACAACCTGATACATTTGTTCTTTAACCTTTGTTTCTAGACTATTTAAATAAAATAGGTGCAGGGAACAGCATGTGCAGGGACATTGTCTTCCTTCTAACCTAAGACAGGAGTGAAAAAGTGGAAAGGTCATGTTGGTTTCCTGCTTGCGTTCACAGGAAGGCTGCAGCTGCTAAGCCACAAGTGGAGTCTGCCTTTACATACAGAGAGGGAGAGGCTGGGCAGTGTTGGGCCTGGCCTGGCCAACGAGCCTTGGAAGATGAGGGTGGAGAGGGGGAGATTATTTAATAGCCTGTCTTGGTGCCTTGGCACATTCCTATCCACAGAGCCAAGAAAAATGCTTGAAAAAAGTCTTGTGAGGAGCAGCTGAGGGAGCTGGGCTTGCTTAGCCTGGAGAAGAGGAGGCTCAGGGGAGACCTTCTCACTCTCTGCAGCTCACTGAAAGGAGGTTGGAGCCAGGTGGGAGTTGGTCTCTTCTCCCAAGGAATAAGCAACAGGACAAAAGGAAACAGCATCAAGTTGTGCTAGGGGAGGTTTAGATTGGACATTGGGAACAATTTTTTTCCTCCAAAAGTGTTGTCAAGGCCTGGCCCAGGCTGCCCAGGGCAGTGGTGGAGTCACCATCCCTGGAGGGGTTTAAAAGATGTGGAGATGTGGTGCTGAGGGCTATGGTTTGGTGGCATGAGGATGTCCATGGTTGGACTTGGTGATCTTGAATGCCTTCTCCAACCTTAATGATCCTCTGATTATATGAAAGAGGCCTTTGGAGCTCAGGGAAAAGTCTCAGAACCTTCTGCTCAAAGTGTGCCCATGTGTTTATTAATTCTTGAACATTTCTGCTGTACTTCAGGTGTTTGTTTAGGAAACACGCAGCTGAAGCCGCAGTCAGGACACGGGGAAGCTTGTGCCCATCAAAATGCCCTTTGGCTTCAGGGAAAGTGCATGAAGCTGAGAGCCAGGAGGTTGTGAGTTTCATTCCTCTCCTGCACTCCAAAGCTTTGTTGATAGAAATCTGCTTTTGTCAACAGAGCCGGGGGCTGCCTGCAGACAGCACCTCGGAACTGACAGCACTCCAAGTTTCTGTTTGGAGAATAGCCTCACCTGCCTGCGTGCTGTCAGCTCACCCCAGCCCCTGGGCACGGGAAAAGATCCACACCTTAGCCAGCCACAGCAGTCCTCCAGCACCAGTGCTGGCCCTGCTGAGTGCAGGTTTCAACCCAAAGGGCTGGAAGCCTGCCTGCCTCTTCACCCTCGGTTTTACTGCCTGTGAGCGAGTGCCCAGATGTGTTCCCATCCCCCTCTGCTCCCACCTGGAGCAGAACTGAGCTCCTCGGTCTCCTGAACCCCAAGTGTGTGGGGGCATCTTCAGAGAAACCACAGTAATTGCAGCACACATGAAAAGAGCCCAAAGTGTGCAGGTCTGGGGGCGTGGGGCTCTGGGTGAGATGGAAACTAGTGCAGGGCCAAAGCCAATGATCCCCCCGAGGCTTGGAACTGCACAGCCTTAAATATTCAGTGCTGCAGGGCTTTTGTCTCCTACCCTTTCTTCTCTTCCTGGGAGTGGTGTAAGAGTCTAAGCCTTCGCTCCTCTTTGCTGCAGATGTTTGAAGATAGATCCCAGCATGGGAAGCAGCAATGATCCTATTGAGAAGGAGTAAAAGGAGAAGGAGGCTGATCTCCAGCACCTCCCCAGATGACAATCTGCCTGATACCCCTGCACCAAAGCCAGAGGTGGTTGCAACAGAGAAATTGTGGCATAGACAGAAAAGGAAGCCTGATAAATAACAGCTGTTATTGCTCCTTGCCTCAAGCACGTGCTGACTTTCTGCTGGGTACCACATGCTCCCCCAGCACAGCTTGGGTTTGGTGCTGTTTGCACTCTCAATATGCTCAGAGGGCTCAGGGGTAGAGAGGGGATGGGCACTGTGTTCTCTTGCCCTTGGCTCTCTGTGCTGTAGCAGGGTGCTCACACTCTGGAGTGTGTTCTTTGAAGCTTAGCTTAGTTCTCCAGAGAAGGACCTGGAAGTCCTTGTCCTGGTAGACAAGTTCACTGGGACCCAGTAATGTGCTCTTGTGGCTTAGAAGGCCAATGGTCTCCTGGGGTCCATGAAGAAGAGAGACCAGCAGGACAAGAGAGGTTCTCCTCCCTCTCTACTCTGCCCTCGAGAGGCCACATCTGAGTCCTGGGTCCAGTTCTGGGCTCCCCAGCTCAAGAGAGACAAGGAACTACTGGAAGGAGTCCAGTGGAGGTTTCCAAGATGCTGAGGGCACTGGAGCATCTGTGGCAGGAGGAAAGGCTGAGAGCCCTGGGGCTGCTTAGCCTGGAGAGGAGCAGCCCCAGAGATCTGCTGAATGCTGAGCAAGAGCTGAAGGGTGAGGGCAAGAGGCTGTGGCCAGACTCTGCTCAGTGGTGCCCAGGGCCAGGCCAAGGGGCACTGGGCACAAACTGGAACCCAGGAGGTTCCACCTGAGCAGGAAGATAAACTTGTTTGGTGTGAGGGTGTTGGAGCCCTGGCCCAGGCTTTGCAGAGAGGTTGTGGAGTCTCCTTGTGTGGAGAGATTCCCAAGGCAGCTGGAGGTGACCCTGGGCAAGCTGCTGTGGGTGCCCCTGCTGGAAGAGGGAGGTTGGAGTAGATGATCTCCAGAGGTCCCTTCCAGCCCCCACCATTCAAAAATAAATAAGAAAAGAAAAACAAAGCATTTATTTCTCCAGAAAGGATTTAGCTGAGCCAGAATCTCCAGGCAATGCTCACAGGCATGCTTTGAGGTTTCCTGTCCCTGAGCTGTTCCTTCACCCATGGCACAACTCTCTCTACCTCTCTTTAAGCGCTTAAAGCTCAGCAAAATGTCAAAGCCTTACCTCCAAAAGCACTGGAATTTGGTTTTTTTGCTCTCTGCTCAGCCACAGCTGAAAACCAGAAGGCAATAAAGAGGTAAGATGGCATTTTCTGCCAGCGCTCACTGCACAGGCTTGCCCATGCCTCCTAGCAAGAGAAGAACCAGCGCCTTGCTGACCTCCCATGGCAGCACTGCCAGGCACCCCAGCAACCAGATTGCTTTGCAGGCAGCTTTCCACTGCACCACTTGTGTGAGAAAGGAGCACAGAAGTGTTGGGAGTTGGCAGTGATTAGGCTGAGAGCAAAGAGAAGTAGATAAATAAGCATCCTGGCTGTTTTCCGCTGGCATCCCTCAGCACACTGTAAGGGCACAGTTGCCTGATTGCTCCTGGCAGTGAGACCTTCAAAGGGAGAGATGTTTCTGGAGCTGGTGAGTAAATCAGGTGCTGCAGAGGGTGAAAAGACCAACTGTAGTGGTGGGGACTGCTAGGAGTAGCAGCTCTGTGTACAGGAAATGTGGTTTCTGACAACAAACAGAAGTGCTGCAGAAGCTGCTTGATCACCAAACCCAGCTTGGGTGATGGATACCCAGGAGTGTGATGCTGTGCTTTAGGGTGTTCTGCTTTTGGCCTGCTATACAGATTCCACACCCAAAATACTTAGCCCAGAACTGGCCAGGAGAGGGTGGGAGGAAGCTGCTGCTAGCACCATGTGGGAGCTGAGCTCTCTCCTTGCTTCTAGACTGCGTCTCCTGCTGCTGGAGCTGTGCCATGCTGGCACCAGCTTGGCAACCATCCGCTCTGCTGCCTGCTGTGAGTCACCGTTATTGCTGTCTGCAAAACCCTGTCCTAGCTCCTTTTGTCTGATCTTTTCTGTGGTCTTGTGATGATCATTTTCTGTGCTTCACAGCTTTTACTGCTGCAGCCTTATTAGCCCTTTTTGGTAAGCATAAAGGATTTTTCGTCTCATAAGACACCACATGACCCAAGAGGATGTCCAAAGCTGTTCCTGCACAAAGGAGGGATAAAAGCCAGGCTCTAATATGACACCTTTAATTCTTATCCATTGATTATGGACACAAAGAACATTACAATTGCTGGTTTACAGTTTGCAGACTCAAATGTGAAAAGAGACTATGCTGAAGATGAGGCAGCAGAGTGCCCAGGTGGGCAAGAAGGCCAAGAGCATCCTGGCTTGGATCAGCACTAGTGTGGCAGCAGGACTAGGGCAGGGATTGTCCTGCTGCACTGGGTACTGGGGAGGCCACAGCTCCAATCCTGGGGTCAGCTTTGTTCCCCTCACTCCAGGAAGGACACTGAGGTGCTGGAGTGTGTCCAGAGAAGGGCAAGGAAGGTGGGGAAGCGTCTAGAGCACAAGTGTTGTGAGGAGCAGCTGAGGGAACTGAGGCTGTTTAGCCTGGAGAAGAGGAGGCTCAGGGGAGACCTTCTCACTCTCTGCAACTCCCTGGAAGGAGTTTGGAGCCAGGTGGGGTTGGTCTCTTCTCCCAAGGAACAAGTGATAGGAGAAGAGGAAACAGCCTCAAGTTGCACCAGGGGAGGTTTAGGTTGGACATAAGGAACAATTTCTTCACTGAAAGAGTGGTTAAGTGTTGGAACAGGCTGCCCAGGGCAGTGGTGGAGTCGCCATCCCTGGAGGGGTTTCAAAGCCCTGGAGATGTGTTGCTGAGGGCCATAGTTCAGTGGTGACCTGGCAGTGCTGGTTAACAGTTGCGCTTGATGATCATAAAGGTCTTTTCCAATCAAAATGGTTCTGTGAATCTATGATTTTATGTCTCCTTATAGCTCACTCTGTCCCATTCCTGTCTCCTGGCAGAAGCACATCATCCAGCTCGCATGCAGCAGAGCCCAGCAGTTTGTTTTGGATGGGCAGCACAGAGAAGCAATACCTGCAGCTCTGCATGCGCTGCGCTTCAGTGTCGAAGTGTACAGCTCCGATTCCCTGCAGCTGGTGCCTGCTTATCTCCTCTTGGCTGAGGCCTACATGGGTAAGTATTGTCTAAATAGTAATGCTGGCAAGGGCAAGACCTCCCGGGGGTCAGGTTTCTGGTTTCCTTTTACCATTTATCAGGGAAGGAGAAGCTTTGCGCTTGTGCCCTGCCTCAAGGGCATTCCAGAGAGGTTGGAGAAGTTGCACACAACCCCACACCCCTTTTTTGTGGGGGCCTGGGGAAAAGAATCGCTCATTGATGATGAGAGATCAATGAAAGCAAATGAAATGTTTTCAATTCCCCGTTTGAAAATCCATTCTTCACCTCTGTGGCTTCCTCTGACTCTCAAAAGCGTTAAATTCCCAAGGGCGGTTGGTTGCTCTTATCTCAGGGAACCAGCAAATATTTGAGAGGCTGTTGCAGCAGAGGAATGCCTCCATCCATTCACAAAAGCACTCTTTGCCCACAGCTGAGCTGTTTCTCATTGACTGCACTCAGAAAAAAGCCACCTTAGGGCTCTGTGGGGAGAGCTGCTCTCCTGGGCTGCAGACGTAAAGGACTCGGGAGCCACCATTGATCACTGCTGTTACAGGAGCACACACAATGCTCTGCTGGCAGGATTGAGCTGTCTGAAGGATTGTCGTAAATGGGGTGGTGAGAGAAGGGAGAAAAAATCCTGTGAGTAATTGCAGTGTGATAATACACAGTCATTCCTGGCTGCCTGTAGCTAACCTGCTTTGAACACGTGTTTCAGAGATAGGGAATGCGATACAGCACGTCTGGAGCCTGCAGCTCCGGCCACTCAGCCTGCCTCTGGATTGGATTCTGAACACCTGCTCAGCAGGGAGGTGGGGAGTGCACAGACCAGATTCTCCACCTCAAACTGCTGCAGAAAAAGAGCAAGCAGTGTTCTCTAAATGCCTAAATAAAACCCACTCTTTATTTTGCCTCTTTCTTCGTCTCATTTCAGGGGTTTGCGATCTGCAGCAGGCATCCAAGTATCTGTCCCAAGCCCAGTGGATCGTCCTCATGACTCCAGACTGCAGTGGTGCTCTTCAGTCTCAGTTATATCGCAGCCTGGGGCTTCTGTCTGCTGCTGAAGGAAACCTTGAGCAAGCTTTATATCACCTGGCAAATGATGTAAGCGACTCAAATACAGAAACGCTTCCATTTTTCTTCCTTCTCTAACGCTTCCAGACTGATGTGAGAAGCCCAGGTTTGTGATCCTGATGTTAGTGTCCACATTACAAACACCTGAGCTGTCTAGATCTGAGACTCCTCAGATCTGGGTGTTACAAAAGCTGTGTTTGGCCAGTTATCCTCATTCCCCTGATGTGACATAACACCTTGTCCTCACTGCATCTGCTTCTAAATTTCTCCCATCAGCTTCAGTCCTGAGGTGAACAGACATCCCTCCCCCACTCTGGTCTAGGTGCCTTTTATTCAACAGATAATTACTCTGTATTTTGGCTGCTGTTTTCTTTAGTACTCCTCTGTTAGACAGCAGTTCTCTCAGCTGTTATTTAACAAATACCTCACTGAACTATTCAAATGGTCTGTTAACAAAGTTTTCCCTGGTTTGAGCCTATGTCCAATTGGAAGTGGCTGTTGCTGGCCGTGTCCCTGAGGATGCTTTGCCTGTCACTTGATCCCCCAAAGGCAGATGAACTCCACAACAGCCTATTTATGTCCTGAGTAGACTAAATTTATCCTGTGCAGAGTGATGTGTATCCCTACTGTTGAATTTGATAGTAGCTTTGTGTGGGTGTAAATGATGACACATGGCTGAGGAGAATTAGATCCTTTCTATTATAATATCACAGAATGATTGGGCTTAGAAGGGACCTTTAAAGGTCATCTTGTTCAAATGTATACAACCCTGTCTGCACTCAGTCTGGAAACCCTTTGGGAGATTCCCTGCTGTGCTGTTGGGTTTTTAGGTACCTGGAAGGGCATCAGGTAATAGTTTTGTGCTAATTAGCAAGTCGTTGCTCCACATCAGAGCAGCCCAAGACCTGCCTGAACTTTGGCTGCGTGTCTGAGATCTGCTGAGAGTCACACGCCAGCTCAGAAATAGCTGGAATGCTCCACTGCCTTCCCACTCCCCCAGCCCTGACAGGGCTCTGGGGGGAGAGAGGGCCATGCAGGGAGGGCTGGAGTGCTGGGAAGTGGTGGCAGGTTGTGCCCTCGAAGCCATGAGACCTGCGAGTGGCACAGTGAGAGGAGGAGATGTGGGAAACCGGCCCCGTGCTGCAGCAGGGTAACAGGCTGGGATAAGGCTCCTCTGCCCCAGTGACAGAGGGCTTGGGGGCACTGATTCCCTTTGCAGAAACCCCAAACTGCATCTTTTTAGTGCCACATTTCACAGTCATAACCAGGCATAACTAACCCAGCTGTTACCCAGGAAAGAGCTGGAGGCTTGCAGTATTATTAATCCCTAAGGAAGGTTTTCCCAGGTTGGCTACAAATGTTAAACATCTGCTTTGTTTGCTGCTGGTGGTTTTCTTTCTTTAATGCTAATTTCAGATTTACCTTGCAAGTTCCACATTTGGCCTGCAGTCTATAGAGACCTCTGGAGGGTATTTCCACATGGCTAATATTTTCTTTCACCAGAAAAAAATGGATGTAGCAAACTCACTCTATGCTAAGGTTGGTAAATCCAAAGGTCATCCTGCATATATTTCTCAGGGGGGGTTTTTTGTGCTCTTTCCAATATTTTTCATGTTTCTGGCTGCCTTTAATGTGATGCCAACATATCAAGTGCCAGTGTTGCCTTGTAGGATCAACCTCAGAAAGCCTTTGAAGGAAATTCTGTACTCAGTTAAAAATTGTTACTGAAGTTTTCTTCAGTTTGGGCAGACAAACCTTGTTAAAAAAATCATCTTGCTACCAAATGCCCTGCACCAGAGGTTTAAAGAGAGTCCAGCAAGTGAAGAGGGTCACCAGGGAGCCAGGGAAGAGTCACTGAGCAGCAGCAGGGTATGAACAAGCTATGTAACATTTACTCTGAGAATCAAGGAAAATTTACCCTGATAAAAGATTGTCAGAACAGAGCAGTCAAGGAAGGGGAGTAAGGATTATCTAATTGCTCTAATGACTGAAAAAATGAGCTTTCACTTCTTTAGCCTGATTTTTTTTTTTTAGGGCCACAAAATGATGTGAGGGCTGGAACCCCTCTGCTGTGAGGACAGGCTGGAGAAGAGAAAGCTTCAGGGAGACCTTACTGCACCCTGCCAGTACTTAAAGGGCCTGTAAGAAAGCTGGGGACAGGCTTTTTAACAGGGCCTGTTGGGACAGGACAAGGGCTGATGGTTTGGAACTGAAAGAGGAGATTTAGACTAGATCTAAGGAAGGGATTTGTTACACTGTGGATGGTGAGACCCTGTCCCAGGTTGCCCAGAGAGGTGAGAGATGTCCCATCCCTGGCAGCATTCCCTGTTAGGTGTTCAGGGCTCTGAGCAACCTGCTCTAGCTGGGGATGTCCCTGCTGACTGCAAGGGGGTTGGACTAGATGACCTTGAAAGGTCCCTTCCCACCCAAACCATCCCGTGATTCTATGATTTTCTCTGGAAACAGAGCCCTGGCAGCTTCACAAACTCCCACCCAGGTGGCTTTTGGTTAAGAATTTAATTAGATTTGTTGAAGTTGGATGAAATCAGGAGTCGAGTGGAGACCTGAGCTCCCAGCTGAGGCTGTGGCTGGGAGAGGAGCACTCAGACCTCCTCGTGGAACCTTCAGCTCGGCAGCGCTCGGGTTACTGTGGGAGGGACATGCATTGCAGGACACATTGTTTACAGAACAACGAGTTGCTCAATACCATGTATTCATACAAGTGAAATAATTCATCTGCTTCCTGATAGGTAACCAGCATCTGGCATGACTTTCTGGTGAGGTCACTTCGAGCGCAGGAGAAAATTCCCAAGTCACGACCGGAAACGTCTCCGTTCACCGAGGACAAGGAGGTCGGCACAGACTCCATGAGTAAGCTTCACTATTGCCTAGAACCACTTGGAGGTTGGCTACAAAGAATCCTACACCCTGCAGGTCATGTCTAGGGCCTTGGGGCTTGCGTGGCCTTTCCGTAGAGCAACCTGGATCGGGAGCACAGGCAGTTCTGGTGTCGAGGCTCAGCAGATTGTGCTGGATGGAACAAACAAGGCCGCCTAGGAACGAGGGTGTTCAGGTGGAACCACAGCTCTGCCCTCTTTGTTTACATGCTCCTTTTCCCAGTGCCCTTGGCAGCAACTGGAACAATATGAGATTTTGCCTTCCAGGATTCGGTTCCGCTTCAACGTTCTTGTTTCTCTGTGGCTCCTTTGTCTCCGCTTAATGATGTGAAAGAGACATTTCATCTCGGTTAGGCAGGGTTGCAGCTCTGTCTTGGGGAGCAGTAGGACGTGGTGGAATAGCCTGTGGTGGTAATTGGATGAACAATCTCAGTTGGATGATAATCTGGAGAACATTCTCAGGAGAGAGGCTGGGGAGCCTCTCACTGGGACACGGAGGTGCATGAAGCATTAGGAGATAGGCTGGTGTATGCTCCACCACAGTCAGGCTGGTCCTTGTCTTCTTTCTACCATCTATGTGAGTAAGAATATTGTCAGAGAAGAGAAATATTTGTGAAATCCCATCCCCTGGCTCTTGTCTCTGTCAGCAGCTGTTGTAGTAAGAACCACAACAAGACAGGGCTCCATGATACCATCTCTGGTTGTGACAGGAGTACAAAAGTTGCTCTTTTCATGCAGCTTTGATGACTCCACATCCTTACCAAGGGCTAATCAACACAATGACTGACAGGATGAAAAGATACCTGGGAATGGGTGTGGAATTTGCAGAGAGCTAGGATACTGCATAGATGCTGGTAGTAGAAACACTTTGATGTCTAGAAGAGATAATGGGACCGTTTTGAAATACATTATCTTGCACACACACATCCATCCAACAAGAGCCTTTCATTCTTGGTGCAGCTGCAGTCCAGCAAGCAGAAGGAATCCGAGTGCTGAATGCAGTGTTAGATATCCGAGAGCAGGCTCCAGTGCAAAAACCTGGGGAGACAGCCAGAGTCTTGCATGCTCTCACCATGCTCTATTACCTGACCACAGATTTTCCAAAGGTAAGGTTCCTCTGGTGGAAGGTCTGGGAGGCTTGGCTTGCTCTGTTTCACCCCATCCCATGAAGCCAGTTGCTCTTTTCACCAGGTACCTCTCCTGAGCCCACCACAGCCTCGCAGTGCTGGATGACCAAGAACAAAGCTGCATTGGTAGCTGTGCTTGAAGCCAGTTCATCATCATCTGCACTGTCAGGGTTCATAAATACCCCTGGAGCTGTTTTGGTCTCTGCCAGTGGATCCTGTCGTTATCCACACTTCCTGGGTTCATCCTTACCTGGGATGTCCTGGCAGAGTGGCTGCATTCAGGCATCAGGTCAGATGTCAGGCAGCAAGCAAGACATGGCCTGGCACATGTCACTCCATGGTGTTAATGTAGGTTCACACTGCTGGGCCCAGTCACTCAGTCTGGAGTTTCCACCCCTGCACCTGCTAACTTCAGAGTGCCCAGGTGGGGAGACCCTGTCCCAGGTTGCCCAGAGAGGTGGGAGATGTCCCATCCCTGGAACCATTGCAGGTCAGGTTGTCTGGGTCTCTGAGCAACCTGCTCTAGTTGCAGATGTCCCTGCTGACTGCAGGGGGTTGGACTAGATGACCTTGAAAGGTCCCTTCCCACCCAAACTAGTCTGTGATTCTCTCTATGAAAAATCATTGATTCTGAGGAACAGTGGAGCAGTGACCAACTGGAAATCAGGCCTCTTTGTTTGGGCAAAGCACTCAAAAGCCTGAGTCTCTTCTGCCTGTGTTTTGGAGGGTGAAAGTACAGGTTACTGATGGTCTCTTCATGGTAGGAAAGCCTTAAAGATGTGAGTCAGTGATTGGAAGACACAAAGAAACAAACTCAGATTAGAAAAAAGACAAAGCTTTCTAACTGTGAGATTGTCTAATCCCTGGAAGAGCTACCAAGGGAAATGAGGGATTTGGTTCAGAGTCAATATAGCTGTTTTTTCCCTGAAATAGCTTTGGGAATGTTCAGACAAGCTGCTGTGTGAGGTGGGAGGTAACACTGGGGGGTGAGGGCAGTAATCTCCTCTGTCTGCACCACTGGATCCTCCATATAATGTCTGTTGGCAGCTTTACCCTCTCCTGCAAAGCAGCTTGTCCAGGTCACCCTCTGGAGCTGGCAGTGGCGCTGCTGGAGCCAGGGTCTGCTTTGGTGCAGCTATTCCCATGAGCTGCTGCAGGTGCTTTAACCACTCCTTGAGAACAGGCAAATTCCTGACCATTACTGTGTCCATTCTGTTTGGTTCCAGGCCCATGAGGTGGGGATGAAAGCCTTGGACCTGATTAAACAACTGCCCCAGCAGGACTCTCGAGAAGCCATCGATCATCTGTTGAAGTTGATTAACTCCAGGCTTTCCAGCACAAAATAAAGACCTCTGCCTGCCAGAGCCAGGCATTACCTCTTTAACTGGGTTCTCTCTTTAACTGGGCTGCTGACAACAAGAAATGATAGGAGCCACAGGTCCTTTCTGCTCCTGTCCTCTTTCAGATGTGCCCTTCTCAGTTTCAAGGTGTTTGAAAATTAAATGTTTTGGTGTGAATTCATTTTCAGGCACTGCTCAACCTCTGTGGCCTGTTAGGAGCAACAGTGTGAGGGTGGGAAAAAAAGGCACAACCAGCACACAATGCAAGAGTCATTATCTAATGATTATCAATCGTTATTATCTGATGATTGATGAATAAGCAAACAGCCTCTTATGTCCTCTCATTGTCTGTGCAGAAGCTGAGGCCAGCTGAGGTATGTTTGTCACTGGTTTCCTCAATTTGCCTTTCAGTTTGATAAGGGAGATACCTTAGGAAAGGTCTTCTTTGCATATCCACCCTGGGTGGTTTTCACCTGCTCCCCAGGACCTGCTGGAGCATGGTCAGGTGCTGCACCTTGCTGCAGCACCCCTTCATCTCCACATCTATGTTCTCTCTTCTTGCAGAGCTTTAGAGGAGTGTCAGAGCTCTCGACAGTGAGGGACTTATTTGTTCCACTTACAGAGGAACTAACATGCTAGAGTGACCACAAAGCAGTCATAGAATCAGTCAGGTTGGAAAAGATCTCCAAGATCATCAAGTCCAACCACTGACCTAACACCAATGTGCCACTAAACCATGTCCCAGACTGCCATGGGGCACATGTCACACACCTCCAGGGATGGTGACTCTACTACTGCTCTGGGCAGCCTAGGCCAGTGCTTAACCACTCTTTCAGTGAAGACATTCTTCCTAATGTCCAGCATAAACCTCCCCTGGCACAACTTGAGGCTGTTTCCTCTTAACCACTTGGTCCTTAGGAGAAGAGACCAACCGCCACCTTGCTCCCACCTCCTTTCAGGGAGCTGCAGAGAGTGAGGTCTCCCCTGAACCTCCTTGTCTCCACCCTAAACAGCCCCAGTTCTCTCAGCTGCTCCTCACAACACTTGTGCTCTATACTCTTCACCACCCTCCTTTGGACACACTCCAGCACCTCAATGTCCTTCTTGTAGTCCTGAAGGACTACGGTCCTGAGGGAAGGAATGAAAAGGCCCACGAGCTCCAACTGGAGCTTCTGACCCAAAGCAGACATGGTTTCCTCACAGCTGTGATCTCACCAGCACATGAACTCTTAACACCAACCTGAAGAAGTCTCTTGTGTCACCGTGTGCAGGGACCTCTAGCAAACACACTCCCAACCCACAAGTCTCCTCCCCTGGAGAGTGGAGAGCTCAGGGTGGAGTGTGTGTGACCCTTGGTGTGGAGGTGAAGGGCTGGAGCAGCACAGGGCAGGATGGGGGCAGCGCAGTGAGCTCCGTGCCAGTGCCAGAGCATGTGACAGCCTCACACAGCTGGGAAAGGGGTTAAGGGAACTTGCCCTGCTGCTGAGGGCTGGATCCAGCTCAGCTTTAAGCCTGCGATTAAGTCTCATTTACTTCAGGAGGATTTATGAGCGCGTTTAATTGCCTCTCAGATTTGGGATGGAGTCAAGTACACTCTTCAAAGGCTTTGTCAAGCTGGGACCTGGAGCAACTAGAGGGGCTGGATGCTGCTGGAGAAGGGGAAGCCTCTCCTGTGGCTGGTGGTTCATGACATGGGGTAGGATGGCATGGTTGGGGAGGGCGATAGCCTTGGGCAGCGGGTGGGTGACGTCCGAATCCTCTTACAAGAGGCACTGGTGGACACATCCACCCTCAGCAGGTCTCCCCACGGCTGGACCCACCACCCCTGTGGGGTGGGGGACACTACAGAGGGGATGGAGCCTGCTTGGCACAGTGCCTCGGGCGCTGAGGATTCAGGTCACCGTGACTGGGGATTTGGAGCTGCAGTGGTAATCCCTGGGGACACTCTGTAGCCCAGCCGAGCCCACAGGTTGGTGTCACTGCTTCTGCCTGGTTAAAGGTGTGAAAGGCACCGTGAAAATTAACTTTGCATGGAACCAAGCAGCTCCAGGAGCAGTGATGAGCGTGGGCTGGGGATGGAAGTGTTAGCACAGGCCCTGAGGAGAGTCCTGGGCAAAGGAAGAACATTCTGGGGAGCTGTGGAAGATTTTACAAGAGCTGTTTCCTATGGCACACTGCAACAGCCACTTCCAGCATGTGCACTTCAGGGCAAAGTCAATAAATAGAAATAAAAAGGCTGAAGTGACCAAAATCAGCATTTCTTTGTCTGAAAGTGTTCAGACTTGCAGCTCCTGGCATCTTGGAAGTTCAAGGGGAAAGAAAAACATATCTGCTCAGCAGCAACAGCAGCAGCTGTCACCACCACCTATATCCCTCCCTGCCTGACACTGCTGCTGGTGGCAAAAGGCAAGAGCCCTGGCCCACAGCAGACATCAACTGTCACAAGTTTTGATGAGTCCCTTACTCCAAGAAGGACGTGGAGGTGCTGGAGTGTGTCCAGAGAAGGGCAAGGAAGTTGGGGAAGGGTCTAGAGCACCAGTGTTCTGAGGAGCAGCTGAGATAAGTGGGCTTGGTTAGCCTGGAGAAGAGGAGGCTCAGGGGAGACCTTCTCACTCTCTGCAACTCCCTGAAAGGAGGTTGGAGCCAGGTGGGGCTTGGCCTCTTCTCTCAGGGACCAAGTGAAACGAGGAAACAGACTGAAATTGCCCCAGGGAGGTTTAGGTTGAACTTGAGGAACAATTTCTTCCTCAAAAGTACTGTTAAGGCCTGCCCCAGGCTGCCTAGGGCAGTGGTGGAGTCACCATCCCTGGGAAGGTTTAGAAGATGTGGTGCTGAGGGACATGTTTAATTGCACAGTGGTGCTGGGTTGGATGATTGGACCTGATCTTGGAGGTCTTTTCCAACCTTAATGATTCTATGCAACCCACAGGTATAGCCAATGGCAGGTTTGGGATTTACCACACTCTAAAGACACAGCCAAGAGGTAAATTTTGGGGTCCAGCTTGAGGACAGAGCTAGTGACAACTCCAGGCAGGAGTAACCAGGAAAGGGCCTAGACCCACAGGTTGAAAGGGAGAGGAGAGCCTGGGGGAGCCGAAATGAAGGCACAGGAGGCAGCCGCTGGGTCGCTGCATCCATCCTCGTTTATTGTTCTCACACCACACACCTTCTGCTTGGCACTTGTTTTGGAGTTGTTTAAAGACCAACCCACCCCCAGCCCTGGCCCTGTGAGGGCCACGCTACACCCAGCCACCCCCTGCACAGGGCAAGGGCATGGGGCAGTGGGACTGTCCCCCCCAACTTTATTTTCTTTCCAGTGTGGTCAAGTGGAATCACTTCCAAACCAGACAAATAAATTAAAAAAAAACAAAAAACAACCCAAAAGAACAAAAACCCCCCCAAAAACAACAACCCAAACAATACTATTTAAAAAACCTGGTGGCTGTGGGAATGTGCTGGTCGCTGCCCAGGGGCTGCGTGGGGAGAGGGGAGGTGGCTTTTTTCTTTTTCTTCTTTTTTTTTTTTCCTTTTTGTTCAGTTTTGTTGGAAAAGGAGAAAGTGTTTGTCTGGGGATTTTAATATACTACAGCCTGGAACTCAGTGCAATAGGTAATGACTACAGTGCAGGTAATGACGACACAGACGTCGCCCTAACGCTGTACAAGCTCTTGCTCAGTCTCTCTAGCCTCTACCCCTCTGCCTCGGTACCTTGTGTACATTATACAGTGTGAATATAGGCCCAGAATATTTACAGTACGTTGCTTGTCCAATCAGAAACGCTATAACTTAAAACGTCTACTATTAACAACCATGGAACAAAAATATATATAATATAAATATCTTCCAGTCTATACACAGAGCAGGGGGGCGGAGAAATCCGCGCGGGGATGGGGGCAGGGGGAGGTGGGTCCGGCAGGGGGGAGGTGGCGCTGTAGTGTGGTGCTGCTGCCGACAGGCAAATATTGCCGAGATTACACCGAAAGAAAAAAAAACAACAAAAACAACCAAACCAAAGAGCTGCTCCCTCCCCTCGGCTCCTCCCACCTGGAGAGGGGCGGGGGGGGGGCTCCGAGCCTCCCGCTGCAACATCGACCTGTCCCGCCGTGGGG
>VWZX01000697.1:326939-338338 GCA_013399015.1 Galbula dea
ATTTACCTGTTTGTTTGTTTTTTCCTACGATTAGAAAGTTAAAAAAAATAATAAAATAATGTTTCCAGCTTCAAAACCCTTCCACTGCTACAGGATCTCTCCTTAAGGAAGCTATCGCGTCGTTAAAAGTGGGGAGCAGCCCTCCCGTGGGCAGGGGGAGGGAGGCCTCGGCCTCGGGTTTTCAAATAGCTTTGAAATCCTGGACTCGAAACCGGCTAAAAACACCCAAAATAAAATCGCTGCTAGCAGACAAAACAACAACAGAAAAACCTGTCATAAAATAATACAGCCAAATGGGTCAGTCTGTCCCCGATCAACCGGGGGGGGGGGCGGTGCAGAGGGGCGAGCCCCTGCCCCTGCCCGCCTAGTGTCTGTACAAAGCCTCATCAAGAGTAAAAGCCAAGGAAGTCAGGAGAGAAGGTGGGTGGGCCTGGCCCGGGCATGGCCGTGGCCCAGGTGTGGCCCTGGGCAGGTCACACCTGGGAGTCAGCACCCAAGCTGTGGAACTCATCCGGGGTCTTGTCACTCTGGCTCGCTCCCCCCTGCCGGAAACCTGAAGCGATTTCGTCGAAGGTCCTACCCTTCGTCTCTGGCACCTTGAAGTAGGTGAAGATGAAGAAGAGGACAAGCAGCACCGTGAAGATGATGAAGACGTAGGAGCCACAGAGTTGCTGTGAAGGAGGAGAGAAGAGGAAGGTGTGAGCACATGGATGGAGACAGTGCCAGGCATGGAGTGATGGACCGTGGCTGAAGGACCATCTAGTGACTGTCCTGCCACCCTGGTACACTGCCACTCTGGTCCAACACCTGGGTCCTCCTTCCCCTCCATGGAACATCTCAAGTTGGAAGGGAACTGTTAAGGCCCACCAAGATCATAAGATGATTTAGATCCCAGCCCCACCTCTCTCCTCCCCTTGTCAAGTTCACCCAACTAAACCATCCCACACCAGCTTGCAGTGCTCAAGAGAAGTCCTACAACCCAACCTGCTGTGCCACCAACCCCATTCCCAGTGGGAGCACCAGATGATTACCGCAATGTACTGGAAGCCCATGCCCACAATGAAGTTGGAGGTCCAGTTGGACAGGCCGGCAACAGCAAAGGCAGCAGGACGAGGGCCTTGGCTGAACAGCTCTGCCACAATAAACCAGGGGATGGGGCCTGGCCCTATCTCAAAGAAGGCCACAAACCCAAAGATGGCCACGATGCTGAGGTAGGACATCCAGGGCATTTGGTCCTAGTCCAAGGGAGAGAGAGAGAAGGTCAGCTCAGCAGTGAAGGAGAACAAAGAATCTGGCCACCCCTGATGAGACTCAATTGTGGTACAGGCAGAGAAGCTATGAGGCTTCTGCAGATTGGAGACTGGATTTCTGGGACCTCCAGAATGATGAGGGCAGCAAGGACCACACAGTCATCACCCCCTGGAGGACAAGCCCTTCCTCCTCTCCAAGAGGCCACAGTGAGGGGCAGCATGCAGGATCTCCTGCCAGCCCACCCATCCCCTCAACACCCATTGCTCACCAGCAACGTCAGGGCAATGGTCATGAGCACCGCACACCCGGCCATCCCTGCCAGGCCGATGAGGTGGAGGGTCCTGCGTCCAGCTCGTTCCACCACAAATAGCTGTTGGATGGAGACAGGCATCCATCAGCACATCAGAGCCTGGAGGAAAGACCCCTCCTTTCTCTCCACCTTCCCTCGTGGGCCAAAACTCACCGAAACAACCGTGAAAGCTGTATTCACCACACCGGAGCCGATGGTGGCATAAACTGGCTGCTCCACACCAGACTTCTCAAAGATACTGGTGGAGTAGTAGAAGACCTACAGAAGGCAGAAGATGCACCATAAGGAAAGGAGTCGGGTCTTGAAGTCAGCACGACCCAAGTTGTGGGTGAAACAAGCTGAGCCACAGCATTCAGGTGCCCCCAAAACTCACTGCGTTGATCCCCGAGAGCTGCTGGGAGAGCTGCAGGATAATGGCGATGAGGATGGGCTGGCGATACATGGGGGAACGGAAGAGCTCCATTATGGTGACCTTCTTCTCCCTCATCATTTGCCGGCTTTCCTCCTTCATCTCCTGGAGGTCGCTGCTGACATCCGTCGTGCCTCGCAGCTTCTTGAGGACTAAGGAGGAGAGGTGGAGTCAGAGCAGCTGAGGACCCTCCCGTGTGCTGGGCAGAGCTCAGGGGTCACCCACCGCTCTTGGCTTTGTTCTCCTCGTTGCGGTTGATGAGGAGGAAGCGAGGGCTCTCGGGGGCGAAGGGCAGGATGATGCACTGCAGCAGGGCAGGGACGAAGATGAAGCCCAGAAGGAGAGGCCAGAGTGAGTCATTTCCCATGATCAAGTCCAAACCGAACACCTGAGGACGAGAGGGGTTGAGCAGCCCTTTCCCACCTCAGGTTGGGCACAACTCCACTGCTCATGGGTACACTACAGGCTTGGACATCCAGAGGGACATGGACAGCTGTGTTGCTTTCAGGTGATCAGGAGGCATCACATCATGGTACTGCCCACCTCAAACCTCTCAGAGGATCCCTGCTCCTGCCAAGCTCCAGCTCCACTCCTTCAAGCCCTAGCTCCACCTGAAAGGCCATGCAGATCCAATGCTCTGAGCTACTACACTAAACCCCATCCCCTGGCGATAGTGGTGGTGAACATCAGCTTCAAGGATGGGAGGGCCACCCTCCAGCTGCTTCTCTAGCACTTACCTGTGCGATGAGGATGCCCAAGACAATGCCGAGCTGGTGGAAGGTCCCCAAGGCGCCTCGTAGTGCAGTGGGTGACACCTCACCCACATACATGGGCACGAAACCGGTGGTGAGGCCAGAGTAGAGGCCGATGATGAAGCGGCCAAGGATGAGCATCTCAAAGGAGAAAGCCATCTTGGAGAAGCCCATGAGGACAGCAGACAAGAAGGCGAGAATGTTGGACATCAGCATAGAGTTGCGCCTGAGGAGGGAAGGCAGGAGGGTGAGGAGGACCACGGGGCTCAGAGAGGCTGAAGGGATGCCAGGAGAAGCCAAACATCAGCTCTTGGCAGGAGGGAGGTGCCCAAAGGCACCCACCTGGGATGCCAGGGTGGGGTGAGGCTGCACAACCCTGCTATTGAGGTCCACCACGCTTAGTGCTCACCGTCCAAAGCGATTGACGAAGAGCCCCACGGAAAAGGATCCAATCATGCCTCCAACAGAGAAGATAGCAACAGAGAGGGACCAGAGGGTGGTAAGGGTGGCAGGGCTGATGGGCTCATCGTATCGGTACAGCCACGTACGGTTGTAAAAGTCCTCAATCACCTGCAAGGAGAAAGGAAGCCATGGGTGAAAACCATCCCCATTTTCATCTGTGCCACCGATGTTACGAACTGCTCACAAGATGATGTGTCACGGGGCCAGGAGCCGCCCAGCCGGTGGCTCGGCTCCAGCCCAAGGGAGGAAACCTGATGGGATGCGCCGGGGAAATGCAGCCGGACAGGTTCTGGTCTCGCCCTACCGAGAGAGTCTCAGCTTTGCCAGAACACCTCTCTGGCCTGGCCAGGTGGCTGTGGGGAGGTCACGTTCCTCCCCCGGGGCACAGGAGGCAGGCAGGGAGAGGCAATGCAGGGCAAAGAGAGAGGGCAGAGCTGCTGCAGAAAGGTGAGGAAAACGACAGGGTCATCTGGGCAGCAGAGCAACTCCCATCCCCCCAGACACTCCCTTGAGCTTCCTTTCGAGGGGTTTTCCTGCAGTATTTCCAGAACACAACACTTCTGCTGGAGTTCTGCAACATTAACATCCAAGACAGGCACTTGCTCTTCACAGAACACCCTTTTTAATATACTTTATGTATTTTAATATACATTTTTAAAGCCATCTCACTGCTGACAGCTTCAGGACCATCCACACCCAGAACAAAAAAGCAAAGCGCTCGACAATGCTCCCGACTGACTCTGGCTGGAAGGAGTGGAGATTTCCTGCATGCCAGGGAAGCTCAAGCGACTCCAAGATCCAGCTGCTCCCAAGGGAGCACACACTCCAGCCCCAGACGAAGTGTTTGCACAATCACGCTTCGCTTTCCAGTCTTCCCAACACTTCTAGCACAAGGCAGAGCCTGTAGCAGAGGCAGTGCAAGAAATACACTTTGTGCCTCAGCAGAAACATCAGTAATGGGACTTCTTTTTAAGCTGTTCCTTTCACAAAGGCTTTAAACCATCAGGAGTTCAGCATTTAAATTATTTCATTTGCCTCTTGCTTCCTCTGAAAGTTCTGATGCTTCCACACCAAACCATTCTGCGATCCCCCTTTTCCTAACATCCCCAAAAGAACTAATTGGTGTTATTACTATTTGGGGAGCTCAGGCCTGGCTCAGGCTCTCAGTGAAAGTAAGCAGGTCCCTGCACACACCCCATCAGACCATGCAGTGTTTGAAATTCCTCCCTGCTTTCCCCAAAGCCTTCAGCATGCTCCCCTTGAAGCTGAAACAAAACGAACCCAAGCAACAGTGGCTGCCCCAGCACTGGCGGAGTGACGCTGGACCATGTCTTGGCTGACAAAAAAAATAACACCCCCATGAAAAAGAAGGATGGAAAAAAACATCAGGAGTCAGTTCCTGGGAGAGGTGGAGAGGAAAAATGATGAGCTTAAAGGGAGAAGCATGAGAAAAAAGTAATTGCATTTCCCCAAAGTTGAGGTTTTTTCCTCCTCTCTCACCCTCATTTGCATTCAGCTGAATGTCTTCTACCAGCCCTTGCCCTGTCTTGGACTGTCCTTTCCCCACATCACCTCTGCCAACACCCCACAAACACCAAGCTGCTGTTTCAGCGGCAGGCAGGACCACAGACAGGGGCTCAGCCTCCTCAGACAGAAGCATTCCTGCAAGGGGAGCTGCTGCAGCACACGCTGCTGAAACCAGGGGAACGACACACCCAGTCCTGCATCTCAGCCCTGCATCCCCAAGGATCCCAGTCCTGCACCCCCATGCCATCCTGAGGCACTCCAATCCCAATCCTGCACCCTGATGCACCTCAACACATCCCAATCCCACAGCCCAGTGTATCCTGATACATCCCCATCCTGCATCCCAACCCTAATCCTGCACCCCAATGCATCCCCATCCTGCACACTACATCCCAATTCCAATCCTTACCCTGATGATTGCCAACCCCTAATCCTATGCCCCAAATTAATCCTGATGCATCCCCATCCTGTGCTCCAGTGAATCCCAAGCCCTGTGTATCCCAAAGCATCCCAACAACAATCCTGCAACCCAATTTATCCCAATACATCTGCACCTGAGCCCTGTGCACTGATGCATCCCATTCCATGTCTATTCCAACACATGCCAGTCCTGCAGCCCAATGCATCTCCATACTAACGCATCCCCAATCCCAGCAAATCCCCACCCTGAAGGTGGGAGGAACCCTTATCCCTGGAGCATCCCATTACCAGGACAATGTTCATCCTGCCAACCTTCATTCCCTCAAGCACCCCAAATCCTTCAGTTCTGTGCCCTGAATGCAGTGGCACTGCTGGGTGACAAACAGCCCCTCCTGGCCTGAGCCCCAAGGGGTTAATTCAATAAAACAAGGGAAACTGAGGCAACACCCCGGGGGATCTCACACTGCTGGGGGTCTGTGGGAACCAGAGCTCAGTCCCAAGGGTGCCCATGTCACCCTGTGCAGCATCTCCAGAGTCAGGAGGGGATGGAGGAAAGTCCTTCAGGGAAACAATGGGCTGGGCTCTGATGGAATCACAGACTGGTTTGGGTGGGAAGGGACCTTTAGAGGTCATCTAGTCCAAGCCCCTGCACTGAGCAGGGACAACTGCAACTAGAGCAGGTTGGTTACAGCCCCAAACAACCTGACTGGAATGGTACGAGGGATGGGACATCTCCCACGTCTCTGGGCAACCTGGGACAGACTCTAACCACACTCAGAATAAAAAATGTCTTCATTCTATCCAGTCTGTATCTCCTCTTTCAGTTTCAAACCATCAGCACTTGTCATGTCCCAACAGGTCCTGCTAAAAAGTCTGTCCCCAGATTTCTGAGAGGCTCTGTAAGCACTGGCAGGCTGCAGTAAGGTCTCCGTGGAGCCTTCTCTTCTCCAGCGTGAACAACGCCAACTCTCTCAGCCTGGCTTCACAGCAGAGGGGTTCCAGCCCTCAGATCATTTCTGTGGCCTCCTCTGGACCTGCTCCAACAGGTCCATGTCTCTCCTGTGCTGAAGACCCCAGAGCTCCTCAATGCATTTCCAGGGATTTCCCAGCTCTCAAACACTGCACCCATTGCCCACCTCCGGAGGAGGATGGTCCTCATGAGCCCAGACAAGATGGGTCCAGGGAGACATGGGGAGACAGACCTGTTGGAGTGGGTCCAGAGGAGGCCACAGAAATGATGCAAGGGCTGGAACCCCTCTGGTGTGAGTACAGGCTGAAAGAGTGGGGGTTGTTCAGTCTGAGAAGAGAAGGCTCCAGGAAGACCCTACTGCAGCCTGCCGGTACTTAAAGAAGGCTGTCAGAAAGATGGGGACATACTTTTTAGCAGGGCCTACTAGCACAGGGTGAGCAAGATCAAGGGTTTTTAGCAGGGTGATGCTTTTGATTCCATGGCTCTTGGTGCAAGCACCAGAGGTGCTGGGTGGAAGTCACAGTCTCCATGTGAACTCCAGGTCCAGCCACAGCATGACTGAATACAACTCAACCCAACACCTCAAAGGTCATTCACCTCTTTTTTTGTCCTTTCCTGAAGTTTGAGAAGTTTTTGGGCAGAGGCTTCTCACACAAAGAGGTTTTTTTGGCACTCCAGGCACAATTTCAGAGCCCAAATATTATGGGATTAATCATCTCACAGCATGAATCCTGCCTTGGTGGTGTTAATTAATTTTACTTGGGATGAAGCTCAGGGGCTGGCTCTGCTCTTGTGCAGCAGCATGACCCCGGTTTGTCCCTTGACACCTCACCCTGGCAGCAGAGTTCTGCCCAGGGCATGTCACAGGCACCACGTGCGATCTCCAAGATAACATTTCCAAGCCTTTAACACCTCCAAAAGCCAGGAAATTTTGGGAAAAAGAAACCAAGTTTCTGAAGGCTCCCAGATACCTACTGGTTACTGGAGGGCTCTGGCACTGTCCTAGGGGAAGGAGCAATCCCTTCCTACTCCCCATCCTGCTTCGCCTGCAGCCAACTCACTCTCCTCCAGGATGCAGAGCTCCCACTGGAGCAGTTATTCTCCCCCCCTACCGGGAGATGACCCAAGCCCTAATGAACTCCTAGACCTTTGCTTAAAGCCAAGGTTAAAACTTAAGCCAGTCCCACCCGGACGACATCCTGCAGGCGTTCCTGGGATTCTTCCCAGCAAAAACACCAAGCAAGGAGGAAACTAATTCTCCTGGGAAGGCAGCAGCTAAGTAACTCCCTCACAAATCCCATTACAGCCAGTAAGCTGCCTAGTGGGATGTACTATTTTCACCAGCTCAGTGGTGGATGCCAGTTTGTTTTTGGGGGTGGGGGGTGGGATTCTGCCCCCTGTAAGGCTGGGGCATGCGTGCTTACCTTCTGCGGGGCGTTGATGACACCTGTGTTGTAGCCAAACTGCAGGGAACCCAGCACCGCTCCTCCCACGGCGAGCATCAGGCGAGCCGTCATCTGCAGGGGAGGGGGAAGAGAACAGAAGAGGAGCTAAATTTGGGGTGCCACCTCTGCACCCCTCACCCTTCCCTCAAGAGAGGTCCCCCAGAGCTTCTCCCCAAACAGCTACAAGAGGAGGAGCAATGCTTATAAGGTTGGTAGGACAAACACATAGGATAAAAGCAAAAACTTGCTTTTTAATTTTTTATGGCATCCACGTGGGCTAGTGGGGAAAAAAAACCCACAACAATACAAAAACTACTGGTTTGGGCTTAAAAAAATAATGTTTGGGGATTCCAGGAATTTTGTGCCTCTGGGCTGGGGCAGGAGACTTTATCTGGGCTGGCAGGATCCCCTCGCAGGGCTCCACGTGACAGCCAGGCAGCGTGCCAGCACAAGATGCTTTTGGGGCCGCGGCAGTGCCACCGCAGTCAGCCGAGTGTCGTCCCGTCAGCGGCAGGACGACACCGGACAGCCATCCATGCTAACGAG
Source organism: Galbula dea (assembly GCA_013399015.1). Classification (NCBI taxonomy): domain Eukaryota; kingdom Metazoa; phylum Chordata; class Aves; order Piciformes; family Galbulidae; genus Galbula; species Galbula dea. Next base: position 335,032 of record VWZX01000697.1, read on the forward strand.
GCTTCTGCACCGGAGCCTCATTAACAGTCGCTGAGCAAAACCCCGGCTGCTTGGCACACCCTTCACCCACCTCCTCTTCCTCCTGCTTCAGCCGCAGCTACAATCGGAGCCTTGTTTGGGAGCAGGGTCAGGGCAGGCCAGCGCCTGGGCCACCTTCGTTAACGGCCCAATTATCCCAGGCAGGAGATTTTCCCAGCGCTCAGCTCCGAGAACCAGGATCCGACATTCCCGGTTAATCAGCTTTGGGATGATCCACGTGAAATTTATAAGCCACTTAATTTTGGGAGGGGGGGAAGGAGGGGAGCTGGGCTCTCCCCAGTCATCAGTGCATCACCCCAATGCAGAGATGTTCCCCCCCAGCATCGTGGATTAATAATCCCAAGGGACTGGGGCCACCTAAATGCAATCCATATATCAAGAGGACACAAAAAAGCAGGTATCTTCTTATTTAAGATGCAATTTTTTATTCTTTTAGTAATGAATAAGATCAGTAAATAGCAGTGAGTGCTGCTGACTGACCTTTCCTCACCAGCCAAGCCATTCCCCCCCAGGACAAAGTTTGCCAGGAAAAAGCAACAGGGAATAAAGCCAATCCCTTTAATGAAGCTCCTTAATTAGGCTTGGCCCCAACAAAACTAATCAGAGTTTGGCATTTAGTTTTGTTCAGTGCTTGTGAATCAACCCACCCCAAGAAGAAAATGCCTCGTTTGGGAAGGCAGAAAGAGTCTGGAAAGTTGTTGGCATCCAGAAAAAAAACAAAACAAAACAACAGAACACACCACAAGAAAAAAGTCCCCAAAAAATCCCAAATCCCAACCCTGACCTCATCCATGCACCTGCTGCTCCATAAAACCACGATGGGCAACACTGGGAACGCCGAGAGCAACTTGTGCTTGAGTAAATGTTGTTAAAAGAAGTGAGGATTTGTTGGTCTCTAGGTGAGCTGAGGGAATCTGGTTTGGTTTGGGATGTTTAAGGGGCTTGGGGTGATTTTTTTTCTTTGCTTTCTAGGGGCTATCCCTCACTTTTTTGGGGGGGGGGATAGCTCTCACTTTTTGGGAGGGGGGGCTGGCTCTCACTTTTTGGGAGGGGCAATCCTGCTGATGCCCAGCTTGAGGCTGGCTGGCACGATCCCCCATGCACAGCAAGGCCACAGGTGAGTCACAGTAGCCCAATGCCACAGGGATGGGGATGCCTCATGCTAGTGAACTTTGCTCCAGGAAGGTGCGACTGACACCTCTTCACCTCCAACAGCAGCCACCACCCCACCAAGAATTAAAGAATAAAGTTACCTTAGCAATTTTAATCTCCAGAAGGGGAGAAAAAATAAAAGCCAGAAAAATTTCAATTTTTAACCTTCAGCCAAAAAAAAAAAAAAAAAACAACCACCCCAAAACCAAACCAAAATATATTTCTACTGAACTCCAGCCACTGGAAGAGGCAACGGGAGGGAGCTGGTGGAGCTTGTTAGCATTTTTGGAGGCTCTCCCCGGGCAGGGTCACAGTGAGTCAGCTCCTCCCGCTCACTCCCGGCTTCCCAGCTCCAAACACCCGCCTGGCCCGATCCAGGAGCCTTTTGGCTTTAACTTCACCATTAAAGGAGAGGCTTAAGATGGAGAGTTCGGAAAAAAATAAATAAACTTTTTAAGGGCAGAGATGCATGGGAAAGTCCTGCAGAACCCTGCGCAGTTTGTCAGGTTGGGTTTTTTTTCTGCTTGCAGAAAGAGCAACTGTATTTGGAGTTGAGGAGAAAACAAAATGAAACCGAACACATTTCCCTGTCTCGTTTTTGTACAATAAACTTATTTACAGGCCAAATATATCCAGCACTGGTGGGTTTTTTCATAGCCCTTATAGGATAGGGAGTGCAGCACTTCTAATTTTAATAAATCTGTATTTTTGTTTTCGGCTGCTTCCTGCTTCCTTCGTCACTCAAAGGCAGAAGCCAGGACACTTGAAGGAGATATCACCCCGTGGGGTGACAGCAGCCCCCCCAAACCCACAGCAGCTGCACTTGCCTTTACAACTCCCTTTCCCGCGACCTTCAAAGCAGAGGGATTTTGGGATGCTGCCTGCTCAAGGAACAAGGAAATGAATAATCCCTTTAAAAACCAAAATAATATTTTAAAATAAAAGGAAGAAAAAAAAAAAACAGTTCCAAGAAGGAATTTCAGAAAGCCCATGTTTAAAAAGAGCTCATCAAAATTAGCCACGAGGTTTTAATGAGCATCCTCGGGGCTGGGCCAGAGTTCCCATCCAGGAATGGAGAAGGGGGAAATCGCATGGAGGGGGTACAGCCGTGCAGCATCCCGCACGCTTGACAGGGTGAGGATAACCGGATCCAGCCATTGCCTGGGATAACACTGCTACACGCTGGCTCCCAGCCCAGGAAAAACTTACGCACCCACCGAGGGCTGGGTAAAACCTGCTCCCAAAGCCACGGCATCAGCGTTCGCTGACCAGGGGGCTTCTGCACCAAAGGGAGTGGGGGTGTAACACTGGGTTTTGGTGGGTCACCGGTGCGGGAGGAAGCTGGCAGTGAGGGGAAGCGCAGTCCGAGCAGCGTTACTTTAGTATTTTTTTCCCTTTCTTAAAGGTCAGCTGGGGACGACGACACAATCCCTCCGAGGTTTGCAACCGCAACAGCGTCTGCAACTAGCCCGGGAGATGTTTTTGCATGCAAAGAGCCGGAGGAGCCCAGCTCCGTGGGCAGAAAAGCACGTCCTACTTAATATTAAATATTCAATTTAAGGGTGGAGGGGTGAGCTCGTCCCCCACCTCCCGGCACCCCCAGCGCCCTCACCTTCAATAAAAATCCCCTTTCCCCCCCTCCCGCTTACAAAACGTACTCTGGATTTAAACGTCACCCATGAGAGTGCAGTAAATTGTTCCCGCAATTAATTACCTTTAAAAAAAAATTAAAACTTAATCATTTGTAACCCAAATTTAACCAATGGAGTGATGATTAAGATGGGAAAAGCAAGAGGGAGCGCGTCGTCCCCGGCTCCATTTCGGGAAGTTGAGCCCGACCGGCAGCAGCGCATCAGATTTCTTCGTTACGAGAGCAAATTTCTGTTTAATTCCTGCCCCCATCGCCGCGCTGCTGGTCGTCACGTTCCGGCTCCAGACCCACACCTCGCCCAGAGAGACACCGCGCTGGGCCACAGCCAGCTCCCCGCAAAATAGCCTAAAAACACTACAGATCCCGCTCCAGAGCCCCAGGAAGGAAAGAAGGGGTTGTTTGCTGGGGAAAAAAATAAGAGGAGTTGTTCCTGCGACATCTTTAATTGGAATTAATTTTTTTTTT
>VWZX01000697.1:339295-351470 GCA_013399015.1 Galbula dea
GGGAGGGGGCGAGCGCGTGCGGGGCTGCACGTGGGCGTGGGGGGGAGGAGGAGAGGTGCGCGCGTGAGTGTGAGCGTGTGTGCAAGGGGCGTGAGCGCGCGTGTGTGTGTCTATGACCGGGAGTGTGCGCGCGGGAGTGTGCAAGGGGTGCGCGCGTGAGCAACGTGTGCGCGTGACCATGTGAGTGAATGCGACTGTGCGCGCGCGTGAGCCTGTGTGCACAGGTGTGTGCGCGCAGGTGTGTGCAGGAGTGTGCGAGTGTGAAAGGGGAAGGTGTGTGCGCGCGCGTGTGAGTGGGCAAAGGGTGTGCACGTGCTCACACATGCATGAGCATATGTGCGCTCCAGCAAGCAACGGGGAGGTGTGTGCATGTTTGTGCGGGCTATTATGTGCAGAGGGGTGTGTGAGGGAGGTGTATACATGTGAGTGTGCAAGGGCGTGTGCACCTGTGACTGCGTGGCAAAGAGCAACAGGAGTGTGCCGCTGCATGTGTGTGCACGTGTAAGCGTGCAAGGGGGTGTGCTTGTTTACACACGTGTGGTGGTGTTCATACCTGCGAGAGCAAGAAGGTGTGAGTGTGCAAGAGAGCTGGTGTGCAAGTATGTGTGTGCGCACTTACGTGCTCATCAGTGTATGCACACACATGAATAGGCAAGTGTGAGCAGGTGTGAATGTGCAAGTGAGGGGTGTGCATGTGTTTGCACATGTGTGAGTGTACAAGGAGGTGTGCGTCTGTGTGTGCAAGTGTGTGTGTCTGTACACGTGTGTCTGCATGTGCACATGTGAGCATGTTTGTTCCTGTGTATGCACATACAAGTGTGTGAGTGCTTGGGCGTGTCTGTGTGCTTGTTCAAGTTCATCCATGCAAGCCTGAGCCAGGCATATGGCACATGGGCCTGTGGGCATGGGTATGTCTCAGTGCACCTACACACACGCACGTGTGTGTGTGCACCTGTACACACGTGCGTGCGTGTGTGTTTCAGTCTGTGGTGGCCACCACTGAACATCATCTTGTAGCATCACCCAGGTGCAATGCACTAAACATACTGCAGGACGATGGGGGCAGGGTGAGATCCTGGTGCTGGTGCTCAGCCTATGGAATGTCCCACAGCATCCAGCCTGGTGGGGGTAGGAAGGGAAGGGACCTCTGGGGATCATCCAGTCCAAACCCCTGCTCCAGCAGGGTCACCCACAGCAGCTTACCCAGGGTCACCTCCAGCTGCCTTGGGAATCTTTCCCCACAAGGAGACTCCACAACCTCTCTGCAAAGCCTGGACCAGGGCTCCAACACCCTCACACCAAACAAGCTTCTCCTCCTGCTCAGCCGGAACCTCCTGGCTTTCAGTTTGTGCCCAGTGCCCTGGGCACCACTGAGCAGTGTCTGGCCACAACCTCTTGCCTCCACCCTTGAGCTCTTGCTCAGCATTGAGCAGCTCCCCTCTGGGGCTGCTCTTCTCCAGGCTAAGCAGCCCTAGGGCTCTCAGCCTTTCCTCCTGCCACAGATGCTGCAGTGCCCTCAGCATCTTGGGAGCCTCTGCTGGACTCTCTCCACTAGTTCCTTGTCTCTCTGGAACTGGGGAGCCCAGAACTGGACCGAAGACCCCAAAGCAGCCTGACCACGGCAGAGTAGAGGGGGAGGAGAATCTTCTTTGACCTGCTGGCCACACTCTTCTGAATGCATCCCAGGAGACCTTTCTGGCCACGAGGGCACATTGCTGGCTCCTGGTGCACTTGTCGTCCATCAGCGCTCCCAAGCCCTTCTCCACAGAGATGCTTTCCATCAGATCAACCCCTAACCTGTCCTGGTCCATGGAGTTATTCTCCGCAGGTGCAGGACCCTGCACTTGCCCTTGTTGATCTTCACAAGGTTCCTCTCGCCCCCCTTTAAGCTGTCCAGGTCTCGCTGGATACCAGAACATCCTGACAGGTGTAGTGGGATCAACACCCCAGCCGTGGTGCACCACCCCCTCCTCCCAGGCCCAGTCTGCTCAGGAGCACCCTGAGCACCCACTGCCCCTCCTCCGTGTGCCTTGACTCTTTGAGGTGCAGACAGTAGCAATCCCATGGGACACAGCCGGGAAGGGCTGTGGGGGATGTGCTCTCCTGCACGTCCACAGCTCCTCCTGCCAGCGACCACCACTGCCAGCGAGGGGACCCAGGGGCACACCAGGGGGAACGTTGGGCGGACACCAGGGGGAACGCTCCCATGAGGCCCCCATAGCTTCCCTTATCCCCCCAAGGCATTGGGAAAAAGCATTAGAAATCATTAAAGCCGTAAAAATAATGAGAAAAAATAAACAGTTCTATGGGCATTATTTTTCTTCCCAAAAAATAATTTTAAAAATAGGCTAAAAAAGGGGGGGAAAAAAGAGGGGAAATTGGAAAAATGAAATAAACATGGAAAAAAGCAAAAATAAATGTTGCAAAAGATGCAGTTGAAAAAAAGCAAAACCAATGCCAAAAGGGCAAAAAGATTGTAAACAATTGCCAAAAAGAAAAGGATGGGGGAAAAAATGCAGGGGAAAAAACAGGAAAAACAATGCCCAAAAGGCAGAAAAATTGCAAGCAATTGAAAAAAGGCAGAAAAGTCAAAGAAAGATGAAAAGAAGGCAAAAGAAAGCAAAAATATTGCAAGACAAAATGGAAAAGGGCAGTCAGCCACAGCAAAAACTATGTGAGGGAAGAAAAAAAAGGCAAAAAAATAGGAAAGAAAAAAAAAAACAAAAAAAGCAAATAGCAAAAAATACAGGTAAAATGCGCAAAAAAGGGGAAAAAAGGCGAAATAAGGAAAAATATTGGAAAAAGAGGAAAAAAAGCAAGAAAAATAAAAAAAAGCAAACCAGGCAAATATAGCCAAAAAAGGAAGAAAAAAAAGAAAAAAGGCCAAAAAAATGCAAAAAAAATGCAAAAAATTCAAAAGCAGAAATTGCTCCAAAATTCCCAAAACTCCAAATGAGTTTTTTTTTATTTTATTTTATTTCAGTTTTTTTTAATTTTATATTTATTTAATTGTTATTCTTTTCCTCACGCTGCCCAATTTTGCCCCAGATTTGGTCATTTGGGGCAAACCCTCCCTTCTCAGCTCCCGGAAGTAAGGATTTTACCAGCCCCGAGCCCCTTTGTGTTGGTTTTTTCTCCCTTTTTTGCCCATGCCAACAGGGAAATGGGGAATTTTTTTGCTGATTTGGCACTTTTCTGGCACAGAGGAGTCTGGCGGGCGGGAATGCTGATGGCAGGGAAAAGGCTGGCAGAGGGATAATCCCGGCGGTGCCGACGAGCCCAGGGGATTTAGGGGGGATTTGGTCTGTCCCGGCCCTTGGAACAGGGGGAATCAAAGGGTCAACTAAGATCCCAGGGGTGGGGGCGGGAGGGGAATGAGGGGAGAAAAGGGGAAATCAGGGAAACATTGAGATTCTTTTTTGTTTTCTGAGGATCAAGGGAGGGGGTCTGTGGGGAGACCACGGGGATGGGCTCAGGGATTGGAGCTTTGGAGAGATTGGGGCCATGGGGATGGTTCAGCCTCTCTATGGGTATCAACGTGGTGCTGGAGGACAGGGACCGTGGGAATGGGTCAGCCTCTCTATGGGAGTCAACGTGGTGCTGGAGGACAAGGGCAATGGGGATGGGTCAGCCTCTCCCAGGGATCTGAGTTGTGTTCAACAGTGCCATGATGATGGGCTCTAGGAGTCAATGTGGTGGTGGAGGCCAGAGTGCATGGGGATGGGGTCAGCCTCTCCCAGGGATTCGGGTTATGATGAGGACCAATGCCATGGTGATGGGCTCAAGGATTCAAGTTCAAGCAGAGGACAGAGGCTATGGTGATGGGCGCGGTGGTTGGAGGACACTGGGAGCACAGCCATCCTGGTAACACATGGAATTTAAGGGGTATTTTTGAGGGAGCAGCTCCTATTTTTGGGGCAAAGCCCAGGCTGGGACAAAATCTCCAGGGATGGTTTTGGAGTAATAAAATTGGCATCATCAGATGGCACAAGGGAGGGAATTTGGCTTTGCTGGGACTCGATGCCATCAGGGTCTCCATAGCCACAAATCTTGGATTATGCCTAAAAAATTCCAGGGAAACGTTTGCACTTGAATTCCACTGCTGAGTATCCTTGGGAGAGAGTGAATCCACTCTGAGGGGATTTATTTGACTATGTCCAGCCTACTCCAGTGAGTCTCAACTTTAAAATAAATCCCTGAGCCAAGAAGAGATTTGTTTCCCATTTAAAATCCAGGCAAAAATTCCCAAAATGGGATTTCCAGCAATCTACCCTTCCAATTTCATCCCATCTTCAAAAAATCATGGAAAAATCCTCACTAGAGCTTGCTGTTCCCATTGCTGCCTCTACAACAGCCCAGCCCAGAACAGCTGGAAGCATCTGTCAACATCTGGCCAGCTCCATCCCCCAGTGACCTGGTCGGAATGGCAGCATTTGGCAAATCCAGTCAAACCGTGGCATTTTTGCTCTTGGAAGGTGCCAGCTGAGATGAGATTGGCTCAGGAAGTGGCCAAAGCTGGGAAACATCAGCCTAGATGATGAAATGTGAGGCAAAGTCCATGAGGAAATTGGATTTGTAATAAAATGGAGTTGGGCAACACAGGCATAACCTTCCCTAGGGATTTCAGCCCAAAAATAGCTTGGGTTGAGTTTTCCATCAGGATTTTGCATTACTCCAGGAAGGGTTTTTCAGCTCCATCCTTATCCAGGAGGGATCCTGCTGCATCCTGGCACTGCTGGGTCCAGCTCAATTGATGCAAGGAAGCATCAGCCCCAACCCTGGAGACACCAAAACTCTTCAGCATCCATCAGGTATGGATTTAACAGCTGGAGCCTCTTGGATTTTACATTTTGTCTTTAAACCAGAACTAGACCAACCCTCCTCTTTGTTAGGTCAGGATTAAAGTGTGTTAAACCTTCTGGTCCTTGGGATACAGCCAGGAGGATGCTCCACACCAGGGAAGCAATAAACCAAAACCCAATAAAAGCAATTATCAATTATCTTCCATTTAATTTATCCCAATTCCTGAGCAGTGAATCTTGCTCCAAGTTTTCCAGGCTGCGCAGCGACTTTCAACTCCTCAGCTGTCCCAGTTTTGGTGGCTTATCACCTATTCAAGATGGAAAGGATGGGAAAACGCAGAGAATTCCTGGTTTATCCATTAAAAGGGGGAAATTATCCCTGGGTCCTGGGTCTTGCAAAGGTTCACGTTGCATTTCAGCCTTTGCTTTGCATTTTGAGGGCATGGAAACACGGGGAGAAAAGAGGCTGGGGCTAAAAATAACCTTGTGAGTCACGGCACAGCGCTGGGACATGGCATGCCAAGGGAGCCAGAGCAGACATCCTTGGGAAGGGCAGTGGGAAGATCCATTTTCCATTGGGATTCACATGGTCATGTGAGCAGATTCCTCTTCCTCCTCCAAGAAGAAAGAAAAGGGGACATATTTTGGCTTATATATCTACATATATATATTTCTATATACACATAATGCTGCTTATTATATCTATCTTTTATATTTTATACTTCTATTATTTATTAATTCTATATCTCTCATATAATGCTGCTTTTCCCTGCCGATAAAACCCCTTTGAACTTCACATCCCACTCTTTGGCAGCCAAAATTCCCTAAAAAGGGAATTTTTGCCCCTTTCTCCAGAACACTGAGACAAAATAACCCTTACTTCTTCCCTAGGGAAGCTCTTTCTGGAGCCAAAGGAGAGTGGCTGTTAACGACAGTAATTAATTGTTAATGATCATTAAGTGGATAGCAGCATCTTAATTTGCAGGGATGTGCTTTCCCTGGTTAATTTTTCATTAATTCTGTGCTTTTTCATCCCACTCCCATGGTATGGATGACACTAGGACAGGAATTTGGGGGGCTTGTGAGGTTTGGGGGGGTTCAAACCCTAGGAATTTCTCTACCCTGGGGCAAAGAAGGGTGGAATGAGGATATCTGTGCCTGGTTGCTGCCCCGAGGCCAGCGGCTGCCACGTCCCCAAGGTCACCAACCTTGGCTCAAGGTCTCTGAGATAAGGGATGTATGTGCAAGAGTCACGGCACCCAAAACTGCACTTCCTCACTCTCCCCTCCCTGGCACCCTCGTCCCAGTGGGAATCCACCCAAAACTGCTTCGGATTTAGGAATTCTCCAGGTTTGGGGGCAGTTTTGCAGCTGCTGGACCCTGCCTAATGCAGAGCATCCCAGGGAAACTGTAGCTTTGCTCCTGGAGTGTAAGCTTTAGCTGCAGGCAGATTTTAGTCTGCCCATCCCATGTTCCCTGTCAAGTCTGGGAAAGCCAAAACCAAAAAAAAATCATTTTTCACCTAAAATAATTCAATGTTGCTAATTTAAGTCATCCTGACAGCTGGCAGTACAGAGGGAGCATCCCCTTCAACATCCCCAAAATGGGCTTTCTGTGGCCAGACAATCATGGGAGGCTCAGAAAGCGGCTGGAGAAGGGGTTTGGGGCTAAATTTCAGGGGTTTTGGGGATGAGGAACGAAGCTGTAGGAACCTGTGACCCAGCACAAGAGGAAGAAACAGTGCTGGATGGGGAGTCCTGCTCAGCCAGGGAGCTGCTCTCAGAGGTGATCTGTGGTTGTGGAGAGCACTAGCATCATCCTCAAATACTTTTAGTAAGTACTCAGCACCTCCCTGGGGGGCTGCAGGGCATGATGCTCCAAGCTTCAGGTGGAAAAAGAAGATCTAAAGAGCTTTGAGGATGCTCCATGAGTCTTTATTCCATTTTTCATTCATTAATTTAATTAATAATTCCCCTCCCCCTCCACACAAGGGCAGGATTTTCTCCCCATGCCTCTGGGGAGCACGTTGGACACTGGGTGTTGGCATCCCAATCTTTGAAACACCAGAAAAGGAAAGAAAAAGCTCCCAAATCCTCATTTCTTGCCTTCAAAGCCCCTCCAGCTCTGGGCAGGGTAGGCTTGGCCCCCTCCTCCCTCCCACCCCCCTACCCCCTCACTGGACTGGGAAGTGCCCAGTTTCTGCACTGGGAATAGGTCGGAGCAAGCTTGCCCTGGCAATTACAGCCCCGCAGGAAGATGGATTAATCCCCATTACTTAATTAACTTGCTGAATAATAATTAGTCAGGTATTTCTTTGCTCTTCAGTCATAAACCCTCTTTTGCAGGGGCATGTTTGAGAGCAGGTACATCAAACGTGATTCTGCTCACTCAGAAACAAAAAAGTCCTAATCACCCTTGCCCCCAGGTGGGGAACATCATCCCTGGGCCTCTTGCACCATCACTGCTGGGACGGGGTTGGGGACATCACCCTCCCATGAGGTTGTAATTTGATTTTTTGGGGGTTATCATCATTCTAAAATGAGACAATTTGATTTTTGGGAGATCATCACCTTCCTAGGATGATGCAATTTGATTTTTGAGGGATTGCCACCCTTGCAAGATGATGCAACTCGATTTGGGGAGGGGGGCATTATCCTCCCAGGATGATGCAATTTCATTACTGGGGAGTTATCATTGTTCCAAGACAATGTTGTTTGATTTTTTTGTGGGTCACCACATTCCCAAGATGATAAAATTGAAACTTTAGGGGTTCATTGCCCTCCCAGGATGATGCAAGTTGAGTTTTGGGAGGTCATCTTTCTCCCAGGATGATGCAGTTTGATCTTTTGGGGATCATCACCCTTATAGAACTATGGAATTTAACTTTGGAGGTGTCATCCTCCTCCTAGGCCAATGCAGTTTGATAATTCAGGGTCCATCACCCCCCCAAGAACAATGCAAGTTGACTTTTAGGAGGGCATTATCCTCCCAGGATGAAATAGTTTGATATTTTGGGGGTCATCAGACTCCTAGGATGATGCAACTTCACTTTTCTAGGGGTGCTCCCAACTAAGACTCACCTGCCCTCTCAATAACCCTCTTCCCCAAACTCATGACTCAGCATCTCCCAAAAAACCCTGGAGGCGGATTGCAAAACTCCTGACTTGACCTATTCCTTTCCAAGTCTGAGAGGAAGAAAAAGCCAAGCCACCAGCTTGCCTGCAGAAAAATAACCCTCCCCAAAACCTGTCTCTGTCAGCTTTGGGATTGAGTCAATTTTCTTTTTAGGCTTTAGAAATGATGAAGAATAAAATGGTTGGATGGAAATTATCTGGATTATTATTATTATTATTTGCTGTGTCAGGTTGGGAGAGGTGAGGACTCAGCAAACACACACCCAGAGCAGTGATGGCTGAGATAAAGTGAAGCTTGCACCCCCTTCCCTCATGGACTTGGGAATCTTCTCCCCAGCTCTTGGATAAACTCAGTGAAAAACAGCCCCAAACACTCCCCTCCTGGGCTGGCTTTCTGGCAGTGCTGGGTCAGCATCCCCTCGCCTCTCCCAATTAAAAGAATTAAGAAAGGAAATTGGAACTGCAGCCCCTGGTGCACCTCCTCTGGGGTAATTAGCGCCCGAGGTTTTAATGAGCAGCTCATTAAATCCAAGAGCAGAAGGAAAGGGAAAGTCTCCACTCATTAGAACCAAACAGAGATGGCAGAGTGGGGGGCTCGGACCCCCCAAAAGCCTGGGGTGACATTGAGGGTCTTGCTGCAGGGAAGGTGAATCCAGTCACCATCAAATGCCCAAAGCCAGGGCTTTTCCCAGCTGGATGAGGCCGAGGGGATGCCAGGAAGCTTTTTGCACCTTCTCTTGGCCCTTTGCAAGGTTTAAGGCTTTGAAATCCAACTTTGAGAATCCAACAGAGCCTGAAAGTCCCCAACGACCGAACTGGCTCCAGCATCTCCCAGACTGGATTTTCCTTCCCCATTCCCAGGCTGTAAATGTGACAGGACCACTTCAAAGCCCTGAACCCTTCCCAGAGGGCTGAGGGCAGGACCCAAGCCCTTCCCAACACACACCAGTGCAAAATATCCCCATTCCACATCCCCAAAACCTTCCATGTGCCTGAGGAAGTGCCTCTTTCCCTGTTCTCAGGCTTTCCTTCCCATGGAATCCCACAAAATCCTAAACAATTCCATGCAGTCATCCCATGAAATCCCACACAAGCCAACTAAATTCTGTACAACCCCATTCAATCCTCTGATGAAATCCCATGCAATTCCATGCACTCCTATGCAATCATCTAATGAACTCTCACACAACACCCTGCAATTCCATGGAATCCCATGACATTTTATGCAATCATCCCATGCAGTGCCATGCACTTCCATGAAATTCCATTAAATCCCATGCAATCCCATCAAATCCTACACAACCCCATGAAATCCCATACAATCTCAATGCATTCCCATGCAGCCATTCCATGCAACCCCATGCAACCATCCCATTCAATCCCAATGTAATTCCATGCAATCCATGCAATGGTTCCATGCAATCCCATGTAATCATTCCATGCAATTCCACTCAATCATCCTATGCAATCCCACGCAACCCTTCTATGAAATCCCAGGCAACCCATGCATTCATTCCATGCAATCCATGCAATCACCCTGGGCCATTACCATGCAATCCATGCAATCACCCTAGGCCATTACCATGCAATCATTCCATGCACTCCATGCAATCCATGCAATCACCCTGGGCCATTACCATTACCACGCAATCATTCCATGCAATTCCATGCCATCATCCTTCACAATCCCATGCATTTCCCATGCAATCCCATGTGACGATCCCAAAAACCAGCCCCCCTGGGCACCATCACGGCTTCATCCTGCCAGGAGGGTGGGATTGAGCCGGAGTGGAGCCCCCGGCGCCGAGTTTTTAGCACCAAATTCCTTGCATAAGAGAGAGATAGGAAAGTGCTGGAAAAGCAACTGCTTCCCGGCACGTCCTGGCATGTCGGAAAACTGGCCTGGCTGCAACCCTGCCCTGGCTCTAGGGGATGCTCAGAGCATTCCAGCAAAGCCATGAGGCCAAAAATACTCCATCAGGGTCCTTTAGGTGCTCCTCACCCCACTCTGGGGCTGTGGACGGTGAGCCAAGCGCTCCAGAATGGTGAGTGATGCCGGACCCAGATTTTTGGGAATGTCAGAGGAAGGTCATGCTTGGGTCCTGCTGAGGCTTGCAAGGTTCCCACGCAGGCACTTTGATCCCATTCACCATCTTCAGCCTCCCAAATTCTTGTGGCTTTTGAATTCTACCCTGCGCTGGGTTTCTGCTTTGTTTTTCCCTCCTCTCCATGTTCCCTGGCTCATTGGGGGTCTATACTTTAGGGATGTCTCCCTCACCCCACCCCATTGTCCAGGGTCCTGCTGGACAATGATGCTCTCCTTCTGCAAGGGGAGAAAAAAAAAATCCCTTTACTTCCCCAAACCAAGGTCAAGTCCTGGCAACATCCACCCAAAACCTTGGAGCTGCAGGGACCTGCCCTGCCGCCCGGCCATGGCAGCCCCAAAATTTTGGGGGGTGGGTTCAGGCCAAGGCTTGTTACCTCCTGTTGCAATAACTGGGGCCCATCACCAGCTGGCAGCTGGGGAGGGTAGAGGAGCTCTGCTCCAGCACGTCAGGCTCCAAGAGGAGCCTGAGTCCTGAGAAGCTCATGACATCAGTAGGTGCCATTTCCCAGTGGGCTTGGTAGGGTCCATGGGAGGATGAAGGATGTTGGGGAGATAAAGGATGTTGGAGGGATGAAGGACATCTGCCAGGTGAAAGACATCCATGGGATGAAGGACATCTGCAGGATGAAGAACATTTCTGAGGTGAAGAACATCCATAGGGTGTGAAAGACATCTGCTGAGTGGAGAACATTCATGGACAAAAAGCATCCACAGGGTGAGGAACACTGATGGGATGAAGGGAATCCATGGGGTGAAGGGTATCTGCAGGGTGAAGGACATTCATGGAGTGAAGGACATCCATGAGGTGAAGAGTATCCATGGGATGAAGGAGATCTGTGGGGTGAAAAACACTCATGGGGTGAAAAACATCCATGGTGTGACCACCAGAATATGTTCTGGAGTATCTTCTCTTGAGCCGAGACTCCTACCAAGCAGGAACCCCATGGGAACAGCCAGGGACAGGTCATTATGGGGTGGAGGTTGCATTTTGGGGTGACAGCCCAACCAGGCTCCTTCATCCCTTCCAGGCTATGGGGAGGAGAAGGAGGAGGAGGAGAGGGAGGAGGCCAAGGATTTTCTTCCTCATACCAAGGTCTTGCCCAGGGGTGAGGGCAGTGAGGTTGGGCATGTGGTGGCCTGACAGTAGATTGATGGGCACCATCTTGCCCGCAGCAGGCAGCTGCCTCCTCCCACCTCTTTGGGGCTCTTCATCCTCCCTCTGCCATTTTCTGGGATGCTCTGCACCTGGGTTCACCCTCCTGGATGGAGAAATTCCCCTGGAGTGGGGTTCAGTGTCACAGTCAAGGTCTTTCCGAAGGCCACAATCACCTCCATGACCAACACCACTCACCAACAGCAATCCTTGGGGCTGGGGTGGGGCTCGTGGGCCTTCTCCCCCCCACCCCCCCCNGGGGGGGGAGGGGCGGGGGAGGAAGGGGCTTGGGGTGGCTCTGCAAAGCCCAAGGGTGGCTACCCTTGCATGCTAGCTCCCTTGAACACTTGCCCCCTGCACACTCACTCCCTTGAACACTTGCTCCCTTGCCCGCTCACCCCCCCTCACTCCCTTGTACGCTTCACACACTTGCTCCCCTCTCACGCTTGCTCCCCTTACAACCTTGTTCCCTTTCCATGCTTGCTCCTTTTCCATCTGGCTCCCGTTGCACACTTGGCCCTTTACACGCTCCCCTCACATGCTTTGGTCACTCATTCTCATTTCAAGTTTGTTCCATTTGCACATTCACTCTCCTTGCATGCTCGCTCCCTTTACAACCCCTTCCATGTTTATTTCCCTTGTGCCCTTTGCATGATTGCTCACGTGCTTCCATGTTCACTTTCTCTGCACGCTTGGTCCCTTGGTAAGCTTGCTCCCCTTGCACACTTACTCTCCTTCCACGCTTGCTCCTTTCTCATGCTTGCTTCCTTCACTTGCTTTCTCCCTTGCACACTCACTCCCTTTTAACCTCTGCTCCTATTACATGGTTGCTCCCTTTGCATGCTTACTGCCCTTACACACTCACTNGGTTTTCAAATCTCTCTTTTTCCACACAGAGCTTTCAAAAGGCAAATAAAAACCTAAGGAAACCTTCAACCCAAGAACCCCCCAGTGGGTTCTGGCCCTGGGGCTGCGGCTG
>VWZX01000697.1:354830-375237 GCA_013399015.1 Galbula dea
ACAGATAGAGATATCTACAGGGGAGAGTTTGAGAACTCTTTTCCCCTAGAAAACTGCAAAATGTTATATATATATATACATAGACATGGGGGGCTTGGGGGTCTTTTTTACAAAAGAAAACTGGAAAATTATCCTTGTAAGATCTATGGGGACTTCAGTGTCTTTTTATGCCCTAGAAAGCTGCTATATTTTATATATAAATATAAATATGGGGTGGGTTTGGTGTTTTTTTTATTGGAAAGCCAAAAATTTTGTATTTAAATGTAGATATGGAGGGGTGCAGGGTCTTCTATGCACTAGAAGGCTGCAAAATTGTATGTACACACCTAATATATTATACAAACATGAAAGTACTGTATTAATATAATTATATATTCTATAAGTATGCTATAGAATAGAATAGAACATAATGTGATCTATTGTAAGAACATTGTATAATAGAATAAATCTAGATAATGGCATGTTAAGATAAGACAATGTTATATATATGGAACCAAACCAAACAGAATGAATGAACACCCTCAATAAACACCACTCATCAGTAGCCGAATGGATATTTTAATCTTTCCAATCCTTCTGGTTGGTGGAAAAACATTTTCTGAGTCCTTTTTTTTCCAGGAGACACCAAGTAAAGCCTGGGCCAGTGAGGGGAAGGTTGGGCTGAGGCTGTGAGACACTTGTGACACTTGTGGGACTAGCCATGAGCCCTTGGAGCCTTCTTGAAATCCCAGGGGGAGGGATTATTGGGGGAGGACTTTCCAAATTCTGGGTGAGCTCACTCCATGGATTAAGAGAGGTTTTTTGGGAGGTGTCCCCCTCAGCATCTTGCTGGCGCTGGGTACCACAGCCCACGCCTGCAGCATCCCGCGGGATGCAGGAGAGGCAGCATCCTCCCGCATCCCAGCTCCAGCCATGCTCAGCAAAGGCCTTTCCCAAGGAGCTCTGATCCTTTCTGGGTTTTTCCAGGCGTTAACCTTGTTGAGATATTCTTCTCCATTGTCACCAGACAGCCAAGGATCCTGGAAGGGGAAGGGGGAGGTGGAGGGGGGAGTCGGGAGGGGGTGTCGGGGGGGGGTCCCACCCCTGGGGTTTGTTTTCCTCTTCCCGGAACAGAATAAAATCCAAAATAATCAAATGAACCATAACTGGGGGCACCGGTGGGGGCAGGAAAATTCCAGAAAGGTGGGAAAAAAAAAACCTGTTTATTGACTTCAGGAAACCTGGACCAGCCCCAGCCGAGCTATTGAAGGAGAGATGGGCGTTGGACTGAGGCGGGGCCAGGGCCGGAACCCCCCGCAGGGTGCGGGAGGAGAGGGGGAGCAGGAGGAGGAGCAGGAGAAGGAGGCAGAAGTAGACAAGAGGATGACAAGAAGGAGGCAGTCAGGAGGTTGAGGGAGAGGAGTAGAAGGTGGAGAAGAAGCAGAAAAAGGAGGAGGAAGAGAAGGAGACAAAGGAGGGGAGGGAAAAGGACAAGAAGAGGGAGGAGAAGGAGAGGGAGAAGAAGAAGGAGGCAGAAGTAGACAACAGGATGATAAGGAGTCAATGAAGAGATTCAGGAAGAATAGAAGGTTGATGAGAAGTAGAAGGTGGAGGAGGAAGAGGAAGAGGAGAAGAAGGAGATAGAGGAGAAGGAGAAAAGGAGGGAGAGAAGGCAGAAGTAGACAACAGGATGACAGGAAGGAGGCAGTGAAGAGGTTGAGAAAGAAGAGTAATAGGTAGAGGAGGAGGAGAGGAGAAGAGGAAGAGGAGGGGGAGGAAAATGTCTGAGTGCTCCTCAGCTGCTCCAGGTCAAAGCCATTCCCAGAATGGGTGATCATGACATTATGGAAGCACAGGGGGGAACACAGCAAAATAATTATTCTTACTAGCTTTAGTGGTGTCTGATTTTTATTTTTTCATTATTCTATTTTCATAGCCTTTTTTTCTCTGTTTTCTTTCTCTATTTTTTGTTTGCTTTTTCTCTCCTTTTATTTTTCCATTATTTTGGGTTCACATTCTTTGACTTTTTTATTTATTTTACTGTTTTTATTTTGGTGTTTTTACCTGTGCACTCATTTCCCATCACTTTACTTCCCTTTTGCATTAGTTTGGGTTTGTGCTATTTTATTTTTTTATTACTTGCATTATTTTGAATTCTTTATTAAGTTTCCTTTCATCTTAGATTTCTTTTTGTATGAAGTTTCTTTCTACATCACTTATTTTTGCATTAATGTATTTTTATCATTCATTTCACCAGGGTTTTTTTTTCATTTATTGAAACATAGAATCATTGTGGTTGGAAGAGACCTTTCAGATGACCAACTGTTACCCAGCACTGTCAGGCCATCACTGAACCATGGCCCCCAGAAACACATCTCCATGGCTCTGAAACCCCTCCAGGGATGGTGACTCCACCACTGCCCTGGGCAGCCTGGGCCAGGACTTGACAACCCTCACAGGGAAGAAATTGTTCCTCATGGCCAACCTAAACCTCCCCTGGCACAACCTGTGGCTCTTTCCTCTTCTCCTCTCACTTGTTCCTGGGGAGAAGAGGCCAACCCCCACCTAGCTCCAACCTCCTTTCAGGGAGCTGCAGAGAGTGAGAAGGTCTTCCCTGAGCCTCCTCTTCTCCAGGCTAAGCAACCCCAGTTCCCTCAGCTGCTCCTCACAACCTTGTGCTCTCAATCCTCCACCAACTTCGTTGCCCTTCTCTGCACACACTCCAGCACCTCAATGTCCTTCCTAGAGTGAGGAACCCAAAACTGAGCCCAGGATTGGAGGTGTGGCCTCCCCAGTGCCTAGTGCAGGGCAATCCCTGCTCAATTCTTTTAGTTTATTTTTCTGCTGTTTATCTTCTTATTTCCATATTTGCATTCCTTCTTTCACTCATTTTTGCATTATTTACTTTATTGTTCCCATTATTACTATTTTCCATTTTTGCAGTGTTTTCCTTTTGCCTCATTTCTCTTTTCCACTCCTTCATTCCCTGATCATTTATTATTTCCCTTTTAATTTATTCTCTCAGTAAAACATCACATTTTGCCCATTTTCAACCATTTTTCTGGCTCTCAGCCTTCTCTGGCCACCATTCACCCTCCAACCTCCCAGTTTTTATCTCCCAGGTCAATTAAAAATGGAGCTGAATCCACTCAGCACCCCAGTTATAGCCATTTCAATGACACCTTGCATTGCTCAGGTTATTAATCAGGATTAAAATCGTCATTACTGAGGTTTGTTGGGAGACCTCACCCTGCAGAAATGGAT
The DNA here is from genome assembly GCA_013399015.1 of Galbula dea. Lineage (NCBI taxonomy): Eukaryota > Metazoa > Chordata > Aves > Piciformes > Galbulidae > Galbula > Galbula dea. The sequence continues at coordinate 358,074 of VWZX01000697.1, forward strand.
TTACTGGGCGGGGGCATGGTGCAAAAATGGAATTATTTGAGTTATTGGGGCATCTTGTACTGGGAAAATGAGACTGCTGGGGGACCCCATGGTGCCCAAAAAGGTGTCCTCGGTAACCCCAACACTTTCAAAATGGGTCTTTTGGGGGCAAAAATGGGTTTATTAGGGGGTCCAGTGCTAGAAGAATGAGGTTTTGGGGCATCCTCATGCTACAGGAAAAATAGGTCTCATGGGGAGCCCTGCATTGCAAAAATAGGTTTCTTGGGGGATCCAAGTGCTGCAAAACTAGGTCTTGGGGGACTCTGCATGGCAAAAATAGAAAAAATTTAATCTCTTGGGGAACCTCATGATGTAAATCCCCCCCAGGCCTCCTGAGGAACTTGTGCTGTAAAAGTAGCTTTATTGGGGGACCCTGTACTGCAGAAATGTTTCTTGGGGGAACCCATGGTGCAAAAAAAAGAATAAGTCTCTTGAGGAACCCCAACTCTGTAGAAATAAGTCTCCTGTGGGAATCTGCATGGCAAAAATGGGTATATTGGGGCACCTCAACAATGTGAAATTGGGCTTCCTGGGGACTCCATGATGCAAAAGAAAGAAGCCTCCTAGGGGAGCACGCTGCAAAACCAGATCATTTTGGGGGAGACATCAGCACTGCAAAAATGGGTTTTGTGGAGACTTCAACAGTGCAAAAATGATCTTATGGGGGGACCCCATGCTGCTAACATGGATCTCTGGGGGGGGACCCTTGCTGCAAAAAAACCCCAAGTCTTGGGGGGGTCTCCAAAAGAGGATTACTGGGGAAGCCCACGCTGCTATAATAGGTCTTGTGAGGGATCCTCCACCTCAAAAATAGGTTTACTGGGGGACCCTGGGCTGGAAAAAGGGTGTCTTGGGGGTATCAACCTCGAGGGTTTGAATGGATATTCCAGCTCCCAATCCTGGTTTTGGGGATCACACAGGTTTTGGAGTGCAGCCAGTCCCCACAAAGACTTTTCTGCTCCTAGTGGGAACTTCTGGTGGGTTTAGCCCCCTCGTTTTGCTGCAGTCACAGCACAGGGATCAAGTCATTAACAGATTAGGCAGGAAAAAATCTCACAAGGATCAGAACTGAGCCTTGAGCCCCTGGGCAAGGGCTGGCGCCAGCTCAGTCATTTCCCAAAACCAGGCTCTTTATCCCCAAGGCCTCTTTGGGGTTCAAGGCCACTTCCCGCACGGCACGGGGTGGGAAATCCTTCCGGGAAGCTGCTGCTCACTGCAGCCCTGGTCTGCACCCTGGCCTGACTTTGCTTCACCCTGGGGTGCCCTTCTGGGAACCAAGACCTAGTTCTGTAAGCCTTGAGCCCCATTTTGCAAACCTGAGACCCTTTCTGCAACCCTGGGATCCCTTCTAACAGCCCTGGGATCCCTTCTAACAACCCTGGGATCCCTTCTAACAGCCCTGGGGTCCCTTCTAACAACCCTGGGGTCCCTTTCTGAACACATGGGGACCTTTTATTGAAAACCTGAGACCACATTTTCCAAACCAAGGTCCCTTTTCTGAAACCAGGGGTGACTTCCCTTACCCCAGTTCTGCAAACTAGAGGTGCCCTTTTGCAAACCTGGGACACCCTTCTGCAACCCTAGGTGCCTTTTCTTAACCCTGGGGTCCCCCTTTACAAACCAAGCTCCCTCTGTGCAAACCTTGAGCCCTGGTTTGCAAACCTGGGGAGCCTTTTCCTCAACCTGGGACAGCTTTTTTACAAACCAGGGTGGGGTGACCTTCTGTCAATTTGAGGACCCTTCTTGCAAACCCAGACTCCTTTGTGCAAACCTTCAGCCTCATTTACAAAACTTAGGGAGCCTTTCCTTTGACCCTGGGGAGCTTTTTGCAACCCTGGGACCTCTTTTTGTAAACCTCAGACCCCATCTCACAAACCAAGACCAATTTTTGGCAAACCTAGGACCTATTTTTTGCAAACCAGAACTCCTTTTCTGAAACTTGGGGTGACTCTCCTTAACCCTGGGACTCCTTCTGGCAGCCCTGGGGTGCATTTTTGCAAGCCTAGCTATAAAGGAAAGGGGCTTGGGGGCATCTTAAAAGCAAAACCCAAGAGACAGTTTAATTATAAAACATTGCTTGAAAATCAAGAGATTGTGACTTCTCATTGCTCTCCTCCAAAGGATCTTGTTTAGCTTGGAAAATTAATATTTTGCTGGATTTCTAGCATCCATTTCTATTCCTGGGCATGCTTTCCCCTTTCCAGCTGGGAAAAAAACCCCTGTATTTGACCTTAAAAACCATAAAACTGAGCCTAAAAGCTGCAGGAGGATGTTTGAGGGCAGTGTTAGGGTTTGATATTAAGATAAACCTGAGCTAAGCAGCAAACCTGGCTGAGGGATTTAGGGGCACGTGCCCCAGCAGGAAATATTTGTGAGTATCTGCAGTTTTCTGTGGCAGTTTAAAGAATAACAAGGCTATTCTTCCTTAGGAGCTGGCAGGGGATTAAGCTGGAGGCAGCTAAGCTTGAGGCTGGGTTCTCCCTTCCCAAGCCAGCCCCTTTCTGGGAAAAGGGTTAGGAATTTATACCTCTATCTTTGATAAATTTATCAAATATACATAGATACAACTTTCTGTATTATATTATATACAGATATAGAAAACTTAACATATTCCATATGAATAGAAGTATCTAACTTCATATCTATAGATATAAAATTTATAACCCCTTAGACAGCTCAGGCTGGGGGATTTAAAAGCTCTCCTCAGAGTTGCAAAACTCAAAACATGGCTCAAATCCTCCTTTTTCCTTCATATTAAATACCAAGGTGTACTCCATGTGTTGGACATTTGCCCCCCCATGTGTTCCTGCTGCTGCATGGGATGCCAGGATGTTAACCAAGGCTGTAATGCATCCCAGAAAACTCTGCCAGGAAGGATTTTCACAGAATCCCCAAAACCCCAGCCTGGTGGGGGTTGGAAGGGACACCCGGGGATCAGCCAGTCCAAACCCCTGCTCCAGCAGAGGTACCCACAGCAGCTTACCCAGGGTCACCTCCAGATGCCTTGGAAATCTCTCCACACAAGGAGACTCCACAACCTCTCTGCAAAGCCTGGACCAGGGCTCCAACACCCTCACACCAAACAAGCTTCTCCTCCTGCTCAGCTGGAACCTCCTGGCTTCCAGTTGGTGCCCAGTGCCCCTTGGCCTGGCCCTGGGCACCACTGAGCAGAGTCTGGCCCCAGCCTCTTGCCCCCAGACTTCAGCTCTTGCTCAGCATTGAGCAGCTCCCTTCTGGGGCTGCTCTTCTCCAGGCTAAGCAGCCCCAGGGCTCTCAGCCTTTCCTCCTGCCACAGATGCTGCAGTGCCCTCAGCATCTTGGGAGCCTCTGCTGGACTCTCTCCACTAGTTCCTTGTCTCTCTGGAACTGGGGAGCCCAGAACTGGACCCAAGACTCCAGAGTGGCCTGACTAGGGCAAGGAGAGCCTCCCTCAACCTGCTGGCCACACTCTTCTGAATGCACCCCAGGAGACCTTCTTGGCCCTGATGGCACATTGCTGGCTCCTGGTGCACTTGTTGTCCATCAGCACTCCCAGGTCCTTCTCCACAGAGCTGCTTTCCATCAGGTCAACCCTTAACCTGTCCTGGTCCATGGAGTTACTCTCCCCAGGTGCAAGACCCTACACTTGCCCTTGTTGATCTTCACAAGGTTCCTCTGTCCCCTCTCTCAATCTGTCCAGGTCTCATTGAACAGTAAGCACACCTGACCCTGTGTCAGTCACTCCTCCCAGTGCTGGATTATCAGCAAACTGGCTGAGGGTCCATCCTGTCCCTTCATCCAGGTCATTTTCCCATTGTGGACTAGATGACTCTGGAAGGTCCCTTCCCACCCAAACCATTCTATGGCATAACCACAACCACAGTGACATGGAGGATGTGTCCAAGGTGGACATTGCCATACCTGCCAGAAAATTCAAAAATACCCTAAAATAAGCTCAATTCCATCACACTCCAACACATTATCTCCACAACAAGGGGCAATGCAAGCCTTGGAGCTGCGTCAACCCCTCCAGTTTCAGCCCTCCTTCCTCTCTCCTTTGCTGGTAGCAATAAACCCACAACAAAACCAGGGAAACCTGTGAGATGTGAAAATCCATGTTTGCTGTGGGTCCTCATGCCAAGAGCTTTGCTGGAGCAGGCTGGGTTGGAGCAGGGTGATGGGCTTTGCCCCCCACCCACCTTACAGTAGGATGTGTGGCAGTTGTGGCTGCTCAATAGGGTCAGCAGGGATGGATGGAAGGATGTGGGAGTTTATTTACATTAAATTTCTCCTGCTGGTGCAAAGGGCTGGAAAATAGGAAGCGACAGCTCGGCTGGGGTCTTGGCCTCCTTCTGACCTGTTGAGCTGAAATCATCTGCAGGGTTTTTGTTTGAGGTTCCCCTGGATTTGTTGTGGGTTTATTGCTACCAACAAAGGAGAAGGGAAGGAGGGCTGAAACTAGAGAGGCTGCTGCTTCTCCAGAGCTTGCATTGTCCCACACTGTGGAGATGATGTATTGGAATGTGATGGAATTGAGCTTATTTTAAGATAAATGTGAATTTTCTGGTAGGTTTGGTGCTGTCCTCTTTGGGCACATCCTCTACATCTCATAGAAGAAGTGGTGGTCTGGTGGTTAGGATTCGGTGCTCTCACCAGCAGGGTCTGGGTTCCATTCCCAGTTAGGGAAGAATCCTGCTCTGGCAGGGGGTTTGCACTAGATGAACTTTCAAGATTCCTTCCAACCCCTGACATTCTGTGATTCTGTGATTAACCAGCACTCCCAGGTGCTTCTCCACAGAGCTGTTTTCCAGCAGGTCAACCCCTAACGTGTCCTGGTCCCTGGACTTATTCCTCTCTTCTTGCAGGACCCTACACTTGCCCTTGTTGATCTTCATGAGGTTGTGGTTATACCATAGAATCATAGAATGGTTTAGGTGGCAAGGGACCTTTCAAGGTCGTCTAGTCCAACCCCTTGCCCCTTGTAGTCAGCAGGGACATCTGCAACTATATCAGGCTGCTCAAAGCCCTAAGGTCCAACCTGACCTGGAATGGTGCCATGGATGGGACATCTATCACCTCTCTGGGCAACCTGGGACAGGCTCTCACCACCCTTACCCTCTACTTATCCTCCTTTTCATGAGCATCTCTCAGCCCAGCACCCCCATATCTCCCAATGTACATTGACCTGGGAGTCTTGGTGACCCTATGTTGGCCCTTCTCCTCCTTCTTTTGACCTGGCCACATTGTCTTTTAAGAAATGGCACCAACCCAAGGGCAAATGTCTTGACTGGCCACAACTCTTAACATCAGAAGGATGTTGGAAATACCATCTTGGTTCTCAAAAAGACAGCTGTCACCTTCCCTGATCATGGGGCTGTGACTTCTCCTCATCAGAGGAGAAAGCCTGGTTGATACCTCAACCTCTTCTCTCTTGTCCTTCTTCCCAGAGCAGCATGGTTCATCCAGCCCCACGTTAGTGACATCTTTGCCAGGAGAGCACAGGAACTCCAGGATGACTCAAAAGGAAACGAAAACTCAGTTTCAAAGGATAGGAAAAGGAAGAAGCCAAGAAGTAGACAAATAATCACAGCCCAGGAGAGCAAAGTGGGAGGATGGGACCCTATGGAAACAGTGGTGGGAATGGGACTGGGACTCTCCTGGGACTGTGCATCCAACCCACAGCACTCTTGGTGTGAACAAGAGGGGAAGACTTGGTGTAAACAAGAGATTAAGGTCTTGATGTGGGCAAGATATGAAGGTCTTGGTGTGAACAAGAGATTTACATCTTGGTGAAAATAAGAGATGGAGATCTTGGTGTAAACAAGAGATGAAGGTCTTGTGAACAAGAGATGAAAATCTTGGTGTAAACAAGAGATGAAGGTCTTGGTGTGAACAAGAGATGAAGGTCTTGGTGCAAACAGGAGAGGCAACAAGGTTGGGCTGGAGAACAGAGACGTGAAAAGGAGGAGCTGGAGTTAACATTGGAGATAAGACCAAGTTGGAAAATTCAATTACTTTGGGTGGACCAAACTGCACACAAAGCCAAGAGAAACTTTGCATTGGGAGCTCCAGAACTTTACATGCTCCCAGCTCTTGTTTGCATGCAGCTTAAAGCAGTGAAATGAGACTTGGAGGCCCATGTGATTTTAATACCAGCCAGAAGCCAAAGCTGCAGGAGAAACTCAACTGGCAAGAGGTTGGGACCAGGTGAAGCGTGGAAGGAACATTGCATGGCCAAGTGTTCCTCGTTGCTCCCAGAGACAGCCAAGACAACTTTTGGCCTCCAAATCTATTAATAGAGCAACAAGGAGGACTTGAGCTGGTGGAAGACTTTGTGTTGATGATCTCCAAGTGGCTCAAAATCATCCGGCTGGAGAGGAACTGGGCTGGAATGGATGGAGCTGCACAGCTCCAGCCATGTCCCAGCTCCATTCCATACTAGCAGAGATACAGGAAGAACATCAGAGCATCATCCATGAAGGTCTTGGAGGGGAGACCTGTCAGTAGTGTGCCCTGGTAGCCAAAAGGGCCAACCTTGTCTGGGGGTGCATCAAGAAGTGTTGCAGTTTTGGACACCACAATATAGAAGGATAAGAAGCTGTTGGACAGTGTCCAGAGGAGGCCATGAAGAAGGTGAAGGATCTAGAGGGAAAGCTCTACCAGAAATGGCTAAAGTCACTTGATTTGTTCAGCCTGGAGGAGACTGAGGGGAGACCTTGTCATGGTCTACAGCTTCCTTATGAGGGGAAGCAGAGACAGGAGCTGATCTCTTCTGTCTGGTGACTAGCAACAGGAGCTGGGCAAACAGCTTGAAGCTGTGCCAGGAGAGGGCTAGGTTGGATATTGGGAAAAGGTTCTTCACCCAGAGGGTGGTGGAACAGGAACAGGATCCCAAGGGAAGTACTCACAGCACCGAGCCTGACAGAATTCTATAAGCATCTGGACAATGTTCTTAGACACATGGTATGATTTTTTGGGGTTGTCCTGTGGCAAGACAAGAGCTGGACTCCTGGGTCCCTTCCAACTCAGGACATTCTATGATGGATTTGGGTAAAGCAGCTGGAGTTGACACCATGTTTATTTTGCCCTAAAATTGCATTATGTGCCCCAAAAACAAAGGTGAAACCTGGCTGGATGCACCTGTGGGACATGGTCACCCACTCACAGATTCATATCCTCAATATCTACATATGGTAGACAAGAGACCTATTTCCAGGTAGTGACGTCCTCTGTGTGCTGATACGAGTCCTAATGACCAGGCCCTGCTTACCTAAGCCCAGCTGACGTCCTAGATCTACTGTGTACCTTCTGGAATTGGAGATAAGAGCCTGAACCCGGAACCTCTCCATGCCAGCTCAGGTCATCCCTGAGCCTGGCTCACTGCCACCTCAAACAACCTGCCTAAAGCTCACACAGTTTGGTTTTCCTTGCCAGCATTCCCCAGATCCAAGTGGATGGCTGTCGGTGGGTGGTGGGACCATCCAGGAGGTGGTTCAAGGAGAAACTCCTGGTGATGAGCAACTACCTGAGACTGGTAACATCTATGAGAGCCAAAGTCTTGGTATGCAATGATATTGGAGGTGCCTGCACTCAAAGAACGAGTGGATCAGCTTGGGGGATGAGGATTTTGCAGCTCCCCAACATCAATAGTGGGATTGTAGGACATCATGGTGGCCTTCCAAATGAGCTCCAGTCCTCTTTTAATTAGCAGCAGCACTTCACCCCTGCCCTAGAAAATGGCTTTTTTGGAAATTTGGGTGGTTTCTCCAGGAAAAAATTTCCATGGGAGATGACCAGGAGCCAGGTGAGGGAGTGTGAAGTATATCCAGCAGCACCAGAGCATCACTGTGTGTCCCCAGCCATGGTTAGGAGCATGAGGAGGACATCAAATTGCTACCAGATGCATATATGTAGTGATAAATACCCCATATCTGCAGGAAAACCCCACAGCTTCATCTGCTCCACCAAAACCCCACAGCTCCATCTGCTCCACCAAAACTCCACAGCTCCACCTCTGAGATCACACCTGCTCCACCAAAACCCCACAGCTCCATCTGCTCCACCAAAACTCCACAGCTCCATCAAACCTCACAGCTCCACCTGCTCCAGAAGAACCCCACAGGTTCACCAGGCCACTGAGGGGATTTTAGCCTTACATCCTCATCATGACACAGGTTCAGCATGACCCCAGGTATTTTCTGGAGGGATAATACTTCAAGGAGGATCTTGCTGTGGGGTGTCTGTTTTCCCAGCATTATCTCCTCCTCCCCTGGATTTGGCTGGTGGTTCTGGCTGGAGGGGACCAAACCTTGGATGAGTTCACCAGGATCTACTGGTGATAATGTCTTTGTTCCTTTAAGGAAAAACCAAAACACCAGGAGCAGGTTCTCCAGGAGGTTTCTGGAAGGGTCCAGTACCACGCAGGAGGTTCCCACGCACCCATGGGTGACTGTACCCACGCAACCGGTTGTGGGGTTGGGTGAATCACTACATCTTGGTGTGGGTGAAATCCCTCCAACCTGAGCTCCTCTGCCTTTATTTTGAATATCAGGGGTGGAAACAAGAGTTTGGGGTGGGCTGGGAACTTCTCAGACCAGTTGTGTGATGTCTTCTCCACCTCCATCCCAAACTGACCTCTTCTTGATGCTTTTGTCTCAGTGCCTTGCTCCATCAGCCAGGATTTGGGATTGCAAATAAGGTGGGTGGGGAAATTTCCATCCATGATCCATTGCAATTTGGACCTTGATCTACAGAATTCTTTTGGGGAATGACGCTGGACAGCCCCCATGGGGCAGAACAGGGACTGAAAGCACCACCAGATCCCACTGGAAATAGGGTAAAGCTTCAAAGGAAAGCAAAATCCTACTGGGAGAGCAGAGCCTTCAGGAGAAAAACAAATCAGAAATAAAGAAGAGAGAGAGAGACAAATGAGGAATTTATTGCAAAATAAATTGCTTGTTGCATTTTGTCCTCAATTTGGCACAAAATGATGGGGAACGTAGGTTCAGCATCACAAGCAGGTTGCTGGTACCCAACCTGATAGGGGCTTGGGAGGTAGAAAAGCCATAAATTAGGGTTGGGAATAAGGCAATAAATCCTGATTTAAGGGAAAATGGGTTATTTTTTGATGATACAAAACTGGGAGAAGTGGCAGACACGGGGTCAGGCGTGCCTCTATTCAGTGAGACCTAGACAGGTTGAGAGAGGGGGGAGAGGAACTTCATGAAGATCAACATGGGCAAGTGTAGGGTATGCACCTGGGGAGGAATAACTCCATGGACCAGGACAGGTTAGGGGCTGATCTGATGGAAAGCAGCTCTGTGGAGAAGGACCTGGGAGTGCTGATGGACAACAAGTGCACCAGGAGCCAGCAATGTGCCATCAGGGCCAAGAAGGTCTCCTGGGGTGCATTCAGAAGAGTGTGGCCAGCAGGTTGAGGGAGGCTCTCCTTGCCCTAGTCAGGCCACTCTGGAGTCTTGGGTCCAGTTCTGGGCTCCCCAGGTCCAGAGAGACAAGGAACTAGTGGAGAGAGTCCAGCAGAGGCTCCCAAGATGCTGAGGGCACTGCAGCATCTGTGGCAGGAGGAAAGGCTGAGAGCCCTGGGGCTGCTTAGCCTGGAGAAGAGCAGCCCCAGAGGGGAGCTGCTCAATGCTGAGCAAGAGCTGCAGGCTGGGGGCAAGAGGCTGGGACTAGCCTCTGCTCAGTGGTGCCCAGGGACAGGCCAAGGGGCACTGGGCACCAACTGGAAGCCAGGAGGTTCCAGCTGAGCAGGAGGAGAAGCTTGTTTGTTGTGAGGGTGTTGGAGCCCTGTCCCAGGCTTTGCAGAGAGGTTGTGGAGTCTCCTTGTGTGGAGAGATTGCCAAGGCAGCCGGAGGTGATGCTGGGCAAGCTGCTGTGGGTGCCCCTGCTGGAGCAGGGGGGTTGGACTGGATGATCCCCAAAGGTCCCTTCTTACCCCCCCATGCTGGGATTTGGGGATTTTTTTCACTTTTCCCAATCCTAGAAGAGCAGGGATACAGTGAGCACACTTGGGTTTGGGGTGGGCCAATATCTAAGCTGGCACTGGTTTGGATCTCTCCCACCCAAACACGTGTTAATTGGTCTAATTGAGGCAGGACCGCTCATTAGCCAAGGGTCAGGGTGGGTTTTATTGACTGGAGTAGATGCTTGGAGTGGTCACTGTTGGCCCTTGGTGGGGCTGGTTTCCTCATTTAGAGGCTGCAAGTTACATCAAGATCCTTCTGAAGTGGCAAAAATGCAACTATTTCCCCAGTTCCTGAGTGTGCTTAGGTCTTCTTTAAGATTAAACATATTCTAACTAATTCAATACCCATTGCAAGCCTGTTGTAAGCCCTTTGCAAGTTCATTGCAGTACCCACTGCAAGTCCATTGCAAGCCCTTGGAAATCCATTGTAAGCCTGTTACAAGCCCGTTGCAAGCCTGGAGAAGCCACTTGCAAGGTCATTGCAAGCCTATTGCAAGCTCACTGCACAAGTGGCTGTCGTCACCACCAACTCACTGTTGCAAGTTTACACCTATTGCAAGCCTGTTGCAAGCCTATTGCACCCTTTTTATAAACCTATCACAAGCCTGTTGTAAGCCCATTGTAAGGCCCTTGCAAGCTCATTGCAAGCCTGTTGTAAGCTTGTTGTAAGCCTATTGAAAGCCCCTCACATCCCACCACCAAGGGAAGGAGATCAAAGCCTCCCTGCTGCTCCAAGCCTCCCTGGGATCCTCTCCTGTCTGGTTCCCATTGCTCAGGGGCTCACAGGTTCCTTCTTCTCCTGCACGTCCCCAGCCTCTGCCCCACGCAGCCATTGCACCTCTGGGGTCCTCCTCGGCAGTGCTGTGGGGATTTTCCACCCCCCCCAGGGCTTCCATTGCCTCTTTCCTCTCCTCCTTCTGCAGCTGCTTTTCCTTAAATCCCATAAAGCCAGAGAAGGCTGGTGGAGGAAGGTGGATATTGAACTTGTCCCAGGATGGGTTGGAAGAGGAGACAGCCCTGGGAAAGCTGGAAGCATCAGGAGGGTGCTGGGAACTCCCCGTGCAGCACTGGGGGAACAGTGGCACACCTAGGGAGCTGGGACTTGGCTTCCTGAAGTGTGTGAAGAGTGTGGCCTCTCTGTGTGGAGGGAAGACGTTCTGAGCATGTTGTAAGCTCATGGTAAACCAATTGCAAACCCCTTGCAAGCCTATTGCAAACTCCCTGCAAGGCCATCGCAAAGCCACTGCACACCCTTTGCAAATCTATTGCACATCCACGGCAAACCCCCTGTAGGCCCACCGCAAGCCCACTGCAAATCATTGTACATCCCTTGTAAGCCAACTGCAAACCCGTTTCAAGGCACTTTCAAGCCCTGTGGAAACCCCTTGCAAGCCCACTGCTAGCTTACTGCAAACACATCAAAAACTTTGGAAGCCTGTTGCAAATCTCTTGCAAGCTTATTGAAAACCTGTTGCTTGCAAACCTGTTGCAAACCCATCACAAACCTGCAGGAAACCTTCCAAGGCCACTGCAAACCCCTGGCAGGTCCATTGGGAGCTCGTTGTTAGCCCATTGCAAACCCATTGCAAACCATGGAAGCCTGTTGCAAACCCTCTGCAAGTTTCCTGCAAGCTCATTGCAAAACCACCTGCTGCTAACTCATTGCAAACCCCTTGCAATCACATTGCAAGCCCTGTGGAAACACGTTGCAAGCTCCTTTCAAGCCCATTAAAATCTTATTGCAAGCCCTTTGGAAACCTGTTGCCAGCCCCTTTCAGACACAACGCAAACCCGTTGTAAACCCCTTGCAAGCCCATTGCAAACTCCTTTCAAGCCTTTTCAAGCCTATTGCACCCTACTTCTGCAAGCCTACTGCAAACCTGTTGCAAACCCCTTGCAAGCTTGTTACGCTCTCATTACAAGCTCCTGCCAAGCCAGGGCTGCTCCCAGCTCTGTCTCACCCTCTAGCCAAAGCCACCCAAGTCCCAACTCCTCCATCCCCAGCTCCAGTGCCACTTCCTTGAACGAAACCTTTCCCATTGGAAAAACCTAGGGATGCACCAAAGCCAGCAGAGCAAAAACCCAATCTCTCCTGGTAGTAAATCCCGCCAGGAGCTCACCCCGGCGCTCCCGACCCCACCAGCTCAGCAGAACCGCGCCGACAGGCTCGGCGGGCCCCTCGCCTTCGTTAGGGCTCATTAACGAACTCCTGTCTGGCTTTTCCAAGCTGTCAGGGCCCATTACCATCGGGGTCTCCTTCATCCCGGCCCGCGGGCTGGGAACGGGACGGGATCGGCAGGATCAAAGGCCAGCTCCGGCCGGGCGGAAGAATTTAATAGAAAAGCTTAGCATTTATTTTTACAAGGGGATGGGGTTTGGGGTTTTTTTTTCTTTGCTATTATCAAGGGGGTTTTTTTTATTTTCTTTGCTACTCCAAGTCACTACTCAGCCTCTAAATCTCCGCCTCCAGCTCCGTCTGCTCCCTTCCCACCTCCACCAGCAGGAAAAATCAGGACCCGGGGAGGTTAGTAATTAAGCTCAAAATCTTTGGCAAATTCTACTTTTCTCTTTCCAGGGAAAGCAAAATTTGCTGGAAAGGCTGGGATGGGCGAGGGGAGGGCAGTGGGATGGATGCAATGTGTTACCACTGCTCTCTGCTGGACCTGCTGCATCGCCTGCCAGACACTGCTGGCTGAGGCCGAGGAGGAAGAGGAGGAGGAAGAGAGATGATGCTGGAGCAACCCAGACCTGTGAGCGTCCGCAGCCAGGGGAAAGGAGGGTTGAGAGATCCTGTGGCTCTGTGGGCGGTGGTGCAGTGTCCAGTGGTGCAACCCTCTCTCCAACACTGGAACCTCCTCAGCTCTGCAACCGTCTCCACACTGCCACAACCCTCTCCCCACCAGTGTAACCTTCTCCCCACCACTGCAGCCCTCTCCCCACCACTGCAACTTTCTCACCACTGCAACCCTCTCCCCACCACTGTAACCTTCTCACCACTGCAACCCTCTCCCCACCACTGTAACCTTCTCAGTGTTGCAACCCTCTCCCAACACTTGTTCCATGATTCCCTGCCTGTGTCCAGGCTCCAGCTCCCTAGGGAAGGTTTATTTGCTGCTCAGCTGCAAATGTCAGTGCCTGCTGCACTCCCAGCCAGAGGCACATACTGGGAGCACTGGGGGTGGTTCCACAGGCACTGGTGTTCTCCTGGGATCCAGCTGCAGAAAATGACAATCCCCATGCCTGGAAACTCAGCAGTGTCCAGAACTGCTGCTGAGGCCTTGCTGGGGCAGATGAGGCAACACAGCACCCCAGAAGCAACCCTAAATGCCCCAGAGCTTAAAATGCACCAATACTAAATACCCCAGAGCTAAATGCACCGGTGCTAAAAATGCATCAGTATTAAATACCCCAGAGGTAAGTGCCCCAGAGCTAAAAATGCATCAGTTAAATGCCCCAGAGCTAACTGCTCCAATTCTTAATGCTTCAGTGCTCAGTGCACCAGAGCTTTGTGCCCTGATGCTTAAATGTCCCAGAGCTAAACACCATGCTACTTAATTCCCCAGCGCTACATACACCGTTAAATGCCCCAGTGCTAAATGCCCTGATGCTCGACGCTCTGCTGCTTACTCCATTGATATTTTATGCTCAAGTGCTGGATGCTCTGGGGCTGAATTCCCTGGTACTAAATGCCCCAGGGCTAAATGCCTAGATGCTAAATACCCTAAAGATAAATAAATACCTCAGAGAGAAAGAAATACTCCAGAGCTAAATAAATACCCCAGAGATAGATAAAAACCCCAGAGATAAATGCTCTGGAACCTAAATAAATACCCTGGAGCTAAAGTAATACCCCAGAGCTAAACAAATACCCCAGATCTACATGCCTCAATTCATCCTGCTTTGATTTGTCAGGAAAATTATTCCCACTGCAACCACTGAAGCTCCATTTTAGGAGACACACAGACACCTCCCCACATCCATCCTGGAGTCTGAGCCTTTTCCAAACTGATTGATGATTTAATTAACCCAAAGGGGAAGAGCTATGGACACACAAGAGGGTTTAAGGACTGCAAGGGTCTTGGTTCCTGAGATTTCCAGCCCCAAAACAGGGACTGAGTCCCTCCTGTATGGGTCCTATGGGATATTGATGATCTGGTAATCATCAATGCTGGTTAATTACGACTTTAATTGCAAGGAGGTGGATGCAGCCACTGGCCAAGCCGACACTGATGGGTTCAGGATGGACAGACAGACAGATGGACAGTGGGGCTGGAGCTGACACCAAGTGGATGGAAATTGTAATTTCTCTTCCACAGGCAGAAAATGGAAGATCTGGGGAAAAAATAAGGAGACTGCAAAAAACCTACACTGCAAGAAGGCAAAATTGTGTTAAAAAATCCCAATGTGGAGCAGCCAGAAGGAGGGGGGTGGGAGGGCAGACCACGTCAGCCTGTGATTTCCGTTGGAAAAATACCTGAATCCATGGCAAAGAAATGAAATAAAGCCCCAAAGGCGACTGGAAATGTTTATGTAACCTGGGTCAGGTCCTTGGCTGAGCTTTCCTGCCCCAGAATGGGGAATGCTGGAGGCTCAGGGGTCTCCGGGAGCTGGGAGGTGGGGGGAAGGGAAGGGATGATTTTGGGGAACTCTGCATCCCCGGATGCTCATAGAAGGGTGGGAAGGAGGGAGAGGTGGATAGATGGATGGATGGATGGAGGGGTGTGGGATGGATGGATGGATGGATGGATGGATGGATGGATAGAAGGGTGTGGCATGGATGGAGGGAGGGAGGGAGGGGTGTGGGATAAGTGGATGGATGGAGGGGTGTGGGATGGGTGGATGGATGGTGTGGGGTGAATGCATGGAGGGATAAAGAGATGTGGGATGGATGGAGGGATGGATGTGGGATGGAGTGGATCAATGGAGGGATGGAGAGATAAAGAGATGTGGAATGGATGGAGGGATGGACAGGCCCCTTAGTAGGTGGTAACAGGCTCCTGGCCTCGTTAAACCACTCATCTTCATTAAGAGAGGGATGTGGTGACACTGGACACCAGCACCTTGGGGGCCACCCCAAGATGACACCTATCACACCGAGGGTGTGTGCAGGGAAGTGGCAGCCTGGTGTTTGGCCAAAGCTTTTATTTTATCCCTAAAAAGCCTCTTCTTTTAACTCCAAAAAGCTTTTTTTTCCCAAGGAAAAGCCATTTTTTTTCCCAATAAAGCATTTTTTTATATCCAAAAAGCCTTTTATTTCCTAAAAAACTTCTTTTTATCTCCAAAAAACCTTCTTCTACTGAAAACCCTGTTTTTCCCAAAAGAAAAAACATTTTATTCTCCAAAAAGTTTTTTATTTCCCCAAAAAGCCTTGTTTTTACAGAACACCTTATTTCCAAAAGAAATCCTTTCTTTCCCAAAACAAAAAAACCCTTTTTCCCAAAAAAACACAGTTTTTCCCCAAAAAAACTTTTTCTTCCAAAAGCCATTTTTCCCAAAAACATCTTTTCTTTCCCAATAAAATCAATATTTTTCCCCACTTTTCAGCCCTTTTTTCCCCAGAAAGCCTTTTTGTCTCCAAAAGTCTTTTTTTCCCCATAAAAACCTTTCATTCTCCAAAAAGGCTTTTTTTTCCCAAAAAAACCCACAGTGCCTTTTTTTACCCCAAAGGGCTTTTTTTTCTGAAAAACCCATTTTTCCCCAGAAAAACCCTTTTTTTCCAAAAGAAAATCTGCTTTTCTCTCAACAACCTTTTTTATTCTCCAAAAAGCCATTTTTTCCAAACAGAAAACCAACCCTTTTTCATTCCCCAATAAAAAGCCTTTTTTTCCCAAAACCCCTTTTTTTGCCATAAAAACCCTTTTCCTTTTTTCCCAAAAAAGCCTTTTTTTCCCCAAACCCCATATTTTTGCCTTTCCTGGTGGGATTTGACCGCCCGGAGGCCACAGCCCTGCGGATATGACCCGGCTCCGGTCCCGGCTCCGCTCCCATCACAAAATTTCCTGCTCCATTGTTCGTGACTCGCCATGTCCACGCTTTGTTCCCCTGGGATCTTTTGGAGCCTCCTCAACCCCTGCCCAGCACGGGGAGGTCCAAGGAGATTTTTTTTATTATTTAATTTTTTCCTCCCTCTTCTCTCCACCTTATTTTTTGGGGGCCAAATGTCGCTTTTTGTCCCTTCAGCGGGAAATTTCCGGCTGGAAACCCAACCCTGAGCATGTTGGGAGGCTGAATGGTCACCCTGCTGCGGGGGGACAATGTGGGGCTGGGCTTGAAAGCTTTTCCTGCCCAGTGTCCCGGAGAGAGCCGGAATCGCATCCCACCGGCTGCGTCCTGGCCTGCTGCCGCCGTGGGATGGGGGAGATGGGCACTGCTAAGGGGGCTGGGGGTTCAACGCGGAGACGGAGCAGAGGGGGTGGGGTGGGATGTAGGATGGGATGAGAGGTGGGATAGAGGGTTATGTCTGGAGCGGGGAGCGGGATGCATGTTGGGATGCAGGGTGAGGTGTGGTTTGGGATGGGGGTGAGATGGGAGATAAGGTACCCCTAAACGGTAGCCCCACCTCTAGGGGTAAAGGACACTGAGAACTGATTGATGGGCATCAGCTTTTTCCCATGGTGGTACCTGACAGGAGCCCTTTGGCCTTTATCTGCTGTGGTTGGTGATGCCATTATGAGACGTGGCTTTTGGGGGGATGAAAAGGGCAAGATTTGGGTCATAGGGTGATCTGAAGTGGTATCGATGTGGACAGGACGCTGGGGTGGGCCCAGAGCATCCAGAATCCAGGAGGTCCTGGGGGAAAAAAAGGAGGGAAAATTTTTTTTAAAAGATGAAAAAGGGAAAAAAAGAAAAAAAGAAAAAAGGAGAAAAGGGTGAAAGGCGTAAAAAAGCGGAGAGTGAGGAGAAAAGGAGGAAAAAGGGGGAAAAGGAAAAAAATTAAAGGGGGGGAAGAGCAAAAAGTAAGAAAAAGGGGGGGAAGGGAGGAAAAAGGGAAGGGCAAGGGTAGGGCAGGCTCAGCCACTCCCGGCTGCAGGGGGAGGTGTTGCCCTCTCCTGGCAGTAATCGCTAAGCCCGAAGAGAAGATTCAGTTCCCCCGCCCCAGCCCAGGGCACGACCCCCCTCAGTGCCCGCCAAGAACCTCCAGTAGGCTTCCCTGGGACCGCC
>VWZX01000697.1:396040-408186 GCA_013399015.1 Galbula dea
AAAAAAGCCCAGAAACGGTTAAAAATCCTCCCACCTCCGAGGAGGCAGCAGCTGCCAGAGTCCAATGCTGGGGGGGGAGGGCGAGGCGGCGGCAGGAACACCCCTCCCCCCCCAAGGTCCGGGGGGTTGTGGTGGTTTTTCTTCTCCATCCACGATTCATTTTTGGGGCTTGTTCCTCTGTTTTTTGCAGCACCAAGTTCTTGGCCAATAAATATATAATATATATTTGTATCCAAAAAAAATGGGGGGGGAGGGAGAAACCTATGTCCTCCTTCTCCCCCCCCCCAAAAAAAACCCATAATAAACCAAACCGCCGAGATTCAAAGTGCTCTGAAACCTTCGTCTTTGGATGTCACCAAACCCGCGGGGAGGGGACAACGTGGCCCCAGGGGTGTCCGGCCAGGGCTGGGCTGCTGCGGGTGGCTTCCCTCCTTCCTCCTCCTCGGTGGGGGGGTGTCCTGTCCGTGTGCGTGTCCTCCTTCCCCCAGTGCCCCCGGTGTCCCCGGTTAGATGAGGGAGATCCGTACGGGAATGCCAGGAGACTCCGTCCGCTGCGGGGAGTGCTGGCTGACGAGGTGCTCCACCACGGTGTGTTTGGACATGTGCTTCATCAGGTATGTCTCCTGCAGGAGACGAGGAGAGAGGGCAACAGTTAACCAGAACTGCCAGGTCATCACTGAACCAGGTCCCTCGGCAACACAGGGCTTTGAAACCCCTCCAGGGATGATGACTCCACCACAGCCATGGCCAGCCTGGGCCAGGCCTTGATAACCCTCCTGGGGAAGAAATTGTTCCTCATGGCCAACCTATACCTTCCCTGCTGCAACCTGAGGCTGTTTCCTCTTCTATCACCTGGTGCTTGGGATTAGAGACCAAGCCCCACTTGGCTCCAGCCTCCTCTCAGGGAGTTGCAGAGAGTGAGAAGGTCTCCCCTGAGCCTCCTCTTCTCCAGGCTAAACAACCCCAGTTCCCTCAGCTGCTCCTCACAACACTTATACTCTAGACCCTTCAGCAGCTTCCTTGCCCTTCTCTGGACACACTCCAGCACCTCAGTGTCCTTCTTGGAGTGAGGGGAACAAAGCTGACCCCAGGATTGGAGCTGTGGCCTCCCCAGTGCCCAGTCCAGGAGGACAATCTGTGCCCTACTCCTGCTGCCACACTAGTGCTAATCCAAGTCAGGATGCTCTTGGCCTTCTTGCCCACCTGGGCACTCTGCTGCCTCATCTTGAGCCACTGTCAACCAACCCTCCAGATCCTTTTCCTCTGGCAGCTTCCAGCCACTCTGCCCCAAGCCCGGAGCATTGCTGGGGTTGTTATGCCCCCAGTGCAGGACCCAGCACTTGGCCTTGTTGAACCTCATCCCATTGGCCTCAGCCCATCCATGCAGCCTGGCCAGATTCTCCTGTGGACTCTCCATGTTCTCCAGCAGATCAACACTCCCACCCAACCTGGCATCATCTGCCAACTTAGGGTGCCCTTGGCCTCCTCATCCAGCTCATCAATAAAGGTATTAAGGAGGACTGCCCCCAGTACTTTTGGAGTGCTATGGTGGGCTCTGGGGCGGGTTGGGGTGGCTCTGCTCTCACCGAGGTGTAGGCACGACCACACATGCTGCAGCAGTAGGCCTTGGCGTGCTTGATGGCGTGTGCCGAGAGGTGGATCTGCAGCGAGGCCGAGTCCGTGTAGGCCCGGTAGCAGTTGGGGCACTTGTAGGGCTTGTCCTTGTTGTGCTGGCGCTGGTGGGACTGGGAAATGGTGGAGATGGGGGTTATGGTGGCCACCGTGGCCACCCCTGCCTCAAGGGGGGTGGTTGGGAGTCCGCTTCCCCCTCCCAGGAGGTCCCACCGCCACCCCAGGTGCTGACCTGGAGGTTGGAGAGTTGCGTGAAGGCCTTTTCGCAGCCGGGGTGGGGACACTTGTAGGGTCTGTCGCCGGTGTGGATTCTAGGAAAGGAGAGACATCAGGTCACATCCCCCCTGGGGACACCCCACCAGGAATGGGGACCATGGTGGACACGGCAGTGGCAGTGCCTCAGTGAGCACCAGGGCAAAGAACCCAGTGGGGCACAGGGAGAGGTGGGGCTGAGAGCCAGGAGGTGTCGAGATGAGGAAGTTGGTGGAGATGATGAGTGCGGTGGAAACAATGAAGGTGCTAGAGATGATGAGCAAGGTGGAGACAAGGTGCTGGAAATGAGCATGGTGGGGATGAAGAAGGCAACAGGGATGATAAGCATGGTGGTTATGGGTGAGCAGGGTGGGAACGATGAAGGTGGTTGAAGGTGCTGGAGACAATGAGCGTGGTGGGGATGACAAAGGCAGGGCAATGGATGATCATGGCAGAGACAGATGAAGAAGGTGGTGGGCACAAAGGCAGCAGGCATTTTAAGCATGGTGGAAACAGAGGAGCGTGACAGGGATGATAGTGGCAGGAATGATGAGCACAGTGGGGATGGATGACCATGGTGGGGACAGTGAAGGTGCTGGAGATAATGAGTGTTGTGGGGATGGATTGGTGCAGTGGGGACAGATGATCACGGTGGAGCTGCTGAAGGCAGTGGAGCTGATGAGTATGGGGGGGGGACAATGAAGGTGCTGGAGATAATGAGTACAGTGGGGAGTGATTGATGTCAGATTGGTATGGTGGGGATGAAGAAGTTGGTGAGGTCAGTGAGTGCAGTGGAGATGATAAAGGTGCTGGAGATAATTAAGACTATGTTTGGACTTGATTATCTTAAAAGGTCTTTTCCAGCCTAAATGATTCTACAATTCTGTGATGGTCACGGTGGATACAATGAGCATGGTGGGAACATATGAGCATGGTGGGCTCAGTGAATGTAATGAAGACCATGAGCACGGTGGGGTCGGTGAAGGCAGTGCAGACTACAAAGGTGCTGGAGATGATGAGCGTGGTGGGGACAGATGAGCATGGTAGGGATGATGAAGGTGGTGGGGATGATGAGCACAGCGTAAAGGGATGAGTGTGGTGGGTACCAGTGAAGGTGCTGGAGATGACTGGACTATGTTGGGACTCAAATGCTCTTAAGGGTCTTTTCCATCATAAATGATTCTATGATGAATGCAGTGGTACTGGAGATAACAAGCATGGTGGACACAATGAAGGTGGTGGGGACCAATCGGTGTTGTGGGGACAGATTGGCATGGTGGGGACAATGAGCGTAGCAGGGATGGATGAGCACGGTGGGCTCGGGTGGAGATCATGAATGTGATGAGGTTGATGAAGGTGGTTGGAGAAAAGGTGCTGAAGATGATGAGTGTGGTAGGGAAGATAAAGGCAGTGGGGACAATAAGCGCAGTGGGGTGAAATGCACATGGTGGGGATGAAGAAGGTGATGGCAACAACGAGCACAGTAGAGGTGGATGAGTGTGGTGGGGATAATAAAGGTGCTGGAGATGACTAAACTACATTTAGACTCGATGATCTCAAAGGTCTTTTCCAACCTAAATGATTCTATGATGAGCACAGTGAGGACAGTAACAGTGCTGGAGATGACAAAGCATGGTGTGGTCAGTGAAGACAGACTGGTGTGGTGGGGAGAGATGAGCATGATGGTATCAATGAAAGTGGCAAGACATAAGGAGTCTGCTGGGAACAGTGAAGGTGCTGGAGATGATGAGTGTGGTGGGGATGATGAAAGCAGTGGGGATGGATGGACGTAGTGGGGACAGATGAGCGTGGTCAGGTGGGGATGAAGACAGTACGGATGATGAGCATGATGGGGTCAATGAAAGTGCTGGAGATGATGAGCATGTTGGAGACTGTGAAGGTAGTGGAGCTGGATTGGCACAGGGGAAACAGATGAGCGTTAACAGGGATGGGGAGTGTATTGGTGACCATGAAGGTGGTGGGGATAAGCCTGGTGGGGACAGTGAAGATGGTGGAGACTATGAAAGTGTTGGACACGATGAGTGTGGCATCGGGATGATGAGCACGGTGGAGATGGACGAGTATGGTGGTGGGGATGAAGAACACAGTGGGGACCACAAGCACGGCACAAGAGATGCTGGGTAAATGTCTCACTACCCACTAAGGGAAGACAGGACCGAAGCCCTGCCCTCCTCCCCAGCCCCTCCCCAGCCCCATGGGACCACCATGGGCTCACCTGGTGTGCTGCTGGAGGTGGGACAGCTGGCGGAAGGACTTCTCACAGTAGGAGCAGTGGTAGGGTTTGACGCCCAGGTGGATGCGCAGGTGCTGGGCCAGGTAGGAAGCGTTGGCGAAGGATTTGGAGCAATGGGGGCACTTGTGGGGCTTGGCCTCTGTGTGCGACTTCGAGTGGATCTGCATCTCCGACTTGGTGAAGAACGTCAGGGGGCAGACCTTACACCTGGAGAGGTGGGGGGTTGGAGAACCCCGCAGGGACAGGGCTGGGGTTGGGGGGGGGAGCACCCCACCATCAGCCCATCCCCCCATAGGAGGTGGGGGGATGCCTACCTGTATGTCTTGCCCTCTTTGGCGGTCTCCCCCGAGGCCAGGATGGGATAGGGGACCACCAGCACCGGTGGTCCTGAGGGATTTTCCGCCTTGATCTTCTTCCGGCCTCGTTCGGCCTTGGGTGCTCCCAACAAACCGTGGCCCTGGATTGTCTTTATGGAGTCGAGGAGTGGGGGGCTGGTGATTCCTGAGATTAGGGTGGGCGAGGAAGCGATGAGGCGGCTCTGGCTGGTGGAGGTGGGAGTTGAGGGGGTGGTGGTCCCAGTCCCAGGGCTGGATTCCGAGGTGCTGACTGCTGGCGCGCGGGAAGCCAGCCCCAACCCTGGCAGGAGGCAGAGAGATGGTGAGGTGTGAATTTTGAGAGGGTCCATCTTCCCCCTCTTCTCTCGTAAATTGAGGGGAACCCTCCCCAAAACGTCAGCGGGAGCCACTGAGCCCTCGCATCGTGGTGGCCCTCAAATGTCTTTGAGGTGGTGGTGGTTACCTGTGACAGTGCTGGTGGCCGGTCGGGCATGGAGGGCCACATCAGGCTGGGGGACAGCTTGAGGATGAAGACCTGGAACTTGCTGGAGTTTGGGGAGGGACATGATGGACTGGCTGCTTTCAGCAGGGGAAGGGGGCACCAGGAGGGGTTGCTGGGAAGCCACCGAGGTGGGGGGCAAATGCGGGGGTCGGATCTTCTCCGCCATCAACTGCTCCTTGATTTTGTTGATAAGGACCAGGTTGTCCAGCTGATGGGGAGGGAGAGGAAGGCAGAGAGGTGGGTCAGGGGTGGAGGAGGCAGCACCCCTCTGCATCCACCTGTCCTCCCTCCTCCCCAAAATCCCACTGTCCCAGGGTGGGGGGGATACTACCTGGCTGGGCATGGTGGGGGGGGGCGGCCAGAAGTAGGGGTTGTTGAAGCGAGGTTCCGCCATCCTGTGGAGAGAAAGGAGGGGTGGGTTATGGGGGGCACACTGGCCACTGCATGGACCACCCCCAACCCACCACTGACACCCATATCCCCCACAAAAAAAAAACAACCCCCAAGCTCTGAAAGAGGGCAGGGAGCAGGCAGGGCCAGGGAACCTCCCAAGCGCCTTCCCAGCTAGAAATTCCAACAGGATTGGGGTGACAACAAGAACCTGAAAGACCCCAAAATGCTACTGAGCACATGGGGATGCAATTTGGCAAGGGGGGACTGGAAATGTGGGGTTAAAACTCCCAAATCTAAGCTGCGGAGGTATCCATGCTGCTCCTTCAGTATATCCTGGAGGGATTACAGAGGCTGGTGGGAGTGAGGGCGAGTGTGATGGAAGCACATTAAAACCCGACCCAACCCTGGTGAATCCCCCTCCCCAAAACTGCCACCCCCAAACCCAAGCAGAGTGGCTGGGAATGTCTGGAGGAGCTGGGCCAGAAAACCTGGCTCCAGCAGGGCTGGGAGAGCTAGAGGGATTCTTAAACATGGTGGGAAAATGAATTCTTCAGGTAACAGGAAGCACTGAAAAGGGATTTGGTGAGGGAACGACGGAGTGGTGTCAGCAGGCATCACATAACCGGCAAACTCTGCTCCAGGGAGGGTAAACCGTATATGGGACCCCACTGCAACATATCGGGTGGTCCCTGGGGAGCTCCATCTCTCATATAGACCAGCCCATGGCCACGATCCTGGGAGAAATCAGACTGGCAAAGCATGTCCCTGAAAGCTGTTGGGGTGGTGGAATTCGGGGGGCAGGAGAAACTGAGGCATGGAGAGCCCCCAGTGATGGCCGTGGGGATCCAGACACATCTGCTGGACGGACGGGCAGCCTCCTCCAAGCAGTGCTGGTGCTGTCCAGGAGCATCCCTGCTCCCACAGAGGTACCAAGGGTCAGGATGGGGCAAAGAGCCTTCCCCTTCATCCTCCATTTCCTCCTCCTCCTCTTCATGGCACACACCCACTGCCCCTCAGATTAAATCAGACCCCGAGCTCTCCACAGGTGGGTGGGCAGCACCCAACAAAAGTGGGTGCTGGACCCACCAGGGTGTTAGCACCCACATAGCTACCCCAGCCATGGGCCTAACCCCTCCAGGCTCGTTTTTTGTGGGGAAACTGAGGCAGGGAGGAGGGGAGTGCCTGCCTGTCGCGATCTGGAGCAGCACAGCACAGGACAAGGCGCGTTTAGGAGCGACTGGGAGCGAGGGCTGCGGGCAGTGCCGAGGAACCGGAGCCATTTCACATGCTGGACACAACACTGCAGCCAGGCTGGCCACGGACAATCGGAAATCCTCTTCCCTGCCTCAAACTGCTCCGTGCCACCTCCCACCCACACCAAATCCCAGCTTTTTCAAGTGAAAGAGGCCCGAGTTCTCACAATTTTGCCAAGAACTGTTGGGTTTACTCCCCATTTTCTCTCCAGCTGCTGTACCTACGACACCCCCCACCCCCCGCATCTCCAGCAGAGCTGGGAATCTCGCTCTGTGCCACGGGGGAACTGCTGGGGCAATTAAGCGTGCTACGCCCTACGCACCGCCACCGGCTATCTTCTACAGGTTAGAGATGTACCTACGTGCCACCCACGTCCTGACTCCCCCCACCAGCTACAGACATTGGTAAGAGATGACTCGGAATGATGGGAGACTCCAGGATGCTGGCACAAGGGGCCAGAAGACTGGGAGACAGGGCAGAAAGAGGAGGGAAAAGCCCTTATGCTGGAGACAGGCAGGGAAGCAGGCAGAGGGAGCATAGGCAGGAGTGCTCCAGGTGCCCCCCGCCACAGCCGAGCACCCCAGCAGGAGCCCCACCACCCCGGCTCGGCCGTGGCGTGGGAAAACAGGAAACCGGCACTAGGATGAGAAAATGGGATTTTTGGAGCTGCTCCTCCATCCCAGCAGGTGCCCCGCGACCTCCGTCCTTCCCATCTGTCCATCCATCCGTCTGTCCAGCCTTCTCCCTGGCCCCAGAGCGCGCTGGACTCCACCAGAGCCATTGGTAGCACCAAGAAGGATCAAAATCATCCCCAAACCATCAGGGGGACGCGGCACAAACCAACTACCAACACTGCCAGGGCCCCTCGTGCAACGCCCCAGGGGTGTTGGCAAAGACACGAAGCACACTTTGGGGAGGAAAAGGGCGAATCTGGCGTGAATCCCCCTCCCTGCCTCCGCTTCAGGAGGTCTTATGAAGTTAACTCTCCGTTATTTGCAAAACCACCGCGCTCGGAGCTTGACGAACCCGGAATGAAGAGGAAAGAAACGGTCGGCGTGCCAAAAAACCCCAAATCCCTGCTCCTGTCCCGATTTCATGTTAGGAATCGTGCGGAATTTCAGCGGGAGCGGCTTCCCCCTCTGCCAGGGCTGGGACGGCTGGGGGAGGGAGCGGGAGGGGATAGAAAGCAGATGGGAAAAGAAAATAAATATATAAAGCCCCTTTTTCTAGATTCTCAGCTAACTATGAAAAATGGAAGCTGACATGCAGCAGAGGGGAGGGAAAAAAAAAAAAAAAAGAAGAAAATCCATTAAAATGGAAATTCTGAAGGGTGGGGAATGCTGCAGCACATCTCTCCCTGACTCTGTGGGGCATGAGGGGCACCTTAGGGCTCTCTGTGCCTCCCCAAGTTTTGGCCAGGCAGGGAACACACCCACCACCACCCCCTGGGTAATGGTTTTCCTGCAGCACGGGGTGGGAGTGCCCCCAGGATCCTTCACTGGCATCAGATTTGGCCAACTTGGGGATGCCCAAGGTTGTCCTGGGGGATGTGGGTGGGTGCAAAAGCCATGGTGACCACGCAAGTGGGCATGGCCAGAGGACAGGGAGATCAGAAAAGCAAGCGGGAAGATGCGCAGAGCCCCAAAACCAAGGGCTGAACCCCGAATTCCGGCAGAGCGTGGCGGTACTGGCACTGCCGCTCAATCAGGCAAAGGAGGGGACGCGGCAGCATCTTGGGCGACCCTAAAGCCACCAAAATCCTCACCTCCATACCCAGGGGGAAGGCAGAGAGCGTGAGAAGCTGGGGTGAGGAGGGGATTCCGAGGGCGGGGGGAATAGGGGTGCGGCATTGGCGGCGGCAGCGAGGGGTCGGCGGTGACGAGGTAACCGGCGGGACACCGGTGGATTGGTACTCACAGGCTGGCCTCAGTAGCCAGGTGGCCGCAGCTGCCTGGGGAGACGTGTCGATGAGGCTCCAGATTGATGGGAGGTAGATGATGGCACGGGTGGGCACGAGCTCACTAGAGCCTTCCAACTTCCTACCCAACTGCCGCTAAGTCAAGCTACAGTTCTCTAGGGAACGCCTCTACCTTGGCAGCCCTCTCTGTCTCGCCTTCGCTGAAATAAAAAGAAACAAGAGATTTCTTTGCACGGCACCGCCGAGAGAAAAGGGGCAGCTCCCGGAGACCAGCAAACCCTGAGCACGGCGAGCCATCACCCACCCGGTGCCACCGGCTAACGGAAGGGTTTTAGGGTGCCAAAACGTGCCCCTGGCCGAGCGAGAAGCTGAGCCCTCAGGGTCCCCAACCTGTCCCAGTGAGAGCATTGGGGCAGAGACACCTCCCTCCATGCCAAGCGGCGAGCACAGGAAAGCCAACGGCAGCCCAATTCGGCGCAGCGGGTGAGAGCCAAGCGGGTTGGGGGTGCCCTGTGTGTCATCTCCCCCCTCAAAAATCCCTCGTCACCATGGGACAGACAGGGGACAGTGATGTAGCCATGTCCCTGCCACCTCCCGCAGCTGGGCAAGGGCAGAATGTTCTGCCCTGCTCCGTGCCTCAGTTTCCCCTCTAAAACACAAGGCCATGGCCCCTCTACCCCTATAAGGACAGATTTCCCCTGGAGCAGGAGGGTTTTTGGAGGGAAAAGTGAGCGCTCCTCTGCAAAAACACCCCAAGCCCAGAGGCGCCGGGGTGGGAAAGCAACATCCGGCACCATCCCGTGAACACGCATCCCTTCCCACCTGGACTGTCGTGATCCAGGAAGGATTTACCCCAAAGTAGAGGGGGCAGAAGGCAGGCAAGGCTGACGGGCAAGACCCGGAGGGGGTGCAGACCGCGCAAGAATTCACCCAAGATGGAACCAATTAAACCCCACGTTTCCGCCCCCCGAAGGGCCGTTCGCTGGTGTTTCTCCTTCGGCTTTCCAACAAAACCAACCCAAGACGAGCCCTGCCACCAAGCCCACCCTGGTGGGGGGTTCTCTGCGTGGGAAAGGGGGTGCACAGGGATGAGGAGCCAAGCGCAAGCAGGAAGCTAAAGGAGAGGCAAAGCCACGCTGGGGACCACCGTGGGGTGCCCCCCACCCTGGGGATGAAGGACGCGGGAAGCAAGGGGGGTAATGCTCCCAAAAAGATGGGGGCATGAAGGCAGCACAACCCCAAGCCCTCGGGGTCTAAGCACCATCCATCCATCCCACCACCAGAGGGGACACAGGGATGGCCCACAGGGAAACCCAGCACCTAGGAGGTGACACTTGTGGCCTGTGCGTCATCCACCCTACAACACACACCATTCCCCAGCGCTGGGGCGGTCACTTGCTTCCCCAGACCCCCAAATACACCCACCTCCCTAAAAAGTGACAATCCCAGCACCCTGCAAGGCAAAGCAGCCAGAGCAGGGGGCAAGCATCACCCTTCACACAGGGGGCGGGGGTCTGGGGAGCACCCATGTGCGCTGACAGGTGGGGAAACCGAGGCACAGGCACTGAGCAGGACTTTGCCCCGAGGAGGCAGCAAGCACGCACCGGATCCAACATGCACTTGTCATGACATCGCACCCACCAACCCCAAATCCAGCAGTTTGTAAGGGAAAAACATAACAGGGGGAGGGGGAAAGGGTTTCCAGGGAGATGAAGATAATTTTACGCAGATAAACAGACGTCTCTTAAAATGGACATGTCAAGAAGTCACACTTACGCAGTGAGCGGGATCCCCTCTGCAACCAGATCCAGTCCCCTCCTCACAGTAGGGGAGGGGGTGGGCAGGTGGCCTCCCCACTCCCCAAAATCCCCCAGGAAGGCCAAAACCTGCCCCCATTTATCTATACATACATATATGCGCATAATACCCCTGTCGTTACGTACATCCCTATGTTACGATGTGCATATATATATCAGCTTTACATTTGTATCTCTCGTTCCGTGCACACACCTCCTTAAGCTCATCAACATTATTTTATGATGGAAATAGAGAGAGACATGGAGGGGTTTTGGGTTCTATTTTGCCCAGGTGCCCTGGGTAAAGCCGGGATATGCCCACCTCTGCGAGTACTGGCGTTGCTTCCCCTTATCCGCATCCATCTCCAGCTCTAGCTGAGCCCGGCTGCTGCACGCGGGGCGTTTCTCTACGGGGGGACAAGGAGGACAACTTCACACACCCCGAACCCACCGCCAGCCCCCGGCGCGCCAGATCCCGCAGCGAAGGAGGAACAAAAGCGAAGCGACTCTCCGACCTACCCGACCCGTGGGAGCGTGGGGGTTTTCCTGAAAATAGAGGGGGGGGAGGGGGGAGAAAAAGAAAAAATAAAAGGGGAAAAAAAAAGAAAGAAAAAAAGGGATGTATTTATTTGGTTTTTAAGCTCATCCCCAAGCTGCCTCCTGCGAGGCTGAGGGATGGGGAGCTGGCTGGAAAAGCGGGGTTGAAATGCATCCCCTCCGCCTCTCGGGGTTGAAATCCATCCCCTTTGCCTCTCAGCAGCAAATTGCACGCCGGGAGGGACTGAAAACTTTTTTACCTCTCTGCTAAAATATCACTTTTATAATCCCAAAGGCCTCAGGCTCGAAGCAGCTATCGCCTGCTCCATCCTCCCCAAACTAAAAAACAAGCAAAAAAAAAGGCTGGTGTCCCAAGGACGATAGGGAGGGGAGGGGGAAAACAACCAACAAACCAAACCAGGGAGCATCCTCCGACCTTGCTGGAGAAAAAGAAATAAAATCAGCAAATTAATCATTCTTGGGTTAAAATGCATCTGTGGCCACAGCGGCTCGAAGCTTTCCTCCCCCCCCGCCCCCGGGCCCCCGACGTGGCGTGGAGATTATGGATGTATAAATAGGATATGGCTAAATATACGTCCAGG
Source organism: Galbula dea (assembly GCA_013399015.1). NCBI lineage: Eukaryota > Metazoa > Chordata > Aves > Piciformes > Galbulidae > Galbula > Galbula dea. The sequence continues at coordinate 407,516 of VWZX01000697.1, forward strand.
CAGACAGACAGACAGACCTCTCCGAGCACGGCCACGGAAATTTGGGTCCCTCGCTTAAATCTGCTGCATTCCTGCCAAAACGCGATGCAAAAAAAAAAAATATATCCCCCGTTAGAGCTTCCAGCCAGCAAGACTTTCTAGACAAAACCGGTTAATGCGGAAAGAGAGGAAAGGAAGGGGGGAAAAAAAAGGGGAGGGAAAAAAAAAAGGAATAAAAATGATGATAATAATAATAATAACCACCCTCCCCGCGCTTCTTCCGCCACCCCCTGCGCAAGAGGAAAAAAAACCATGAATAAATCAAAAAGCCATGAATAAACCAAAAAGCCAAAAGCCTCCCCCCATTCGCCCCCCCCAAAAAAAAACATGCAACCTCCACCAAAATAGGTACGTTCAGCTGCAATTAACTTTTCCATTAGACCATCCAGAGGGAGAGGAAAAAAAGAGAAAATCCAGCAAAATCGGTATTTTCCTGGATGTGTGGCCCCCCTCTTTTTTTCCCCTTCCCCCCCCCCCTTTTTCTCCTTCTTCCTGCACAGCAAAGGGGAGGGGGTGTAAAAATAAAATAATAATACGGGAAAAAAAAGAGGTGGAAAAAGGCGAAGTTTGGCGTTAAGTGAAGTTGAAATCCTCGACCTGGGAGGGGAGATGGGGGGAGGCTTCCCCCCCCC
>VWZX01000697.1:423268-433644 GCA_013399015.1 Galbula dea
CTGAGGGGGTGGGGTCAAGTGGGGTGTTGAAGCTGTGGGGCTTGGGGCCGTAGGGGGCACTTGTGGGTCTCAAGATGTCTGAGGGAGCACTTGTGGGGCTCAGGATGTCAGGTGGAGGTGCCCTATGGGACCCTGGTTTGGCTGTGGGGGTGTTATGGGCCATGGCAGGGCTATGGCAGGCCCAAGAAGTCTGCAGACGCAGGCGTAGCCATGGGGGCTGTCCGTGGGGCTGAGGGCATTTGGAGGGGAACTGGGAGGCCCTGGGGTGACCCTCCCTAACACCCCAGCCATGGAGCCGAGTGGAGGGGGGCGGAAGGAGAGGCCAAAGCCGCGGGAACCAGCGGCTCGCATGGAGAAGGCCAAGCAGAAATCTGCCCAGACAGAGCTGAAGCAGAGGCAAAGGGCGGAGGTGAGCAGCCCCGGGGAGGGGTGGGGAAGACACCGACACACACACGACAGCAGCCCTGGGGACAACCCACCCACCTCTCTTATCACCTTTTTCTGCCCTGTTCCACAGATCTATGCTCTCAACCGAGTGATGACAGAGCTGGAGCAGCAGCAGTTTGACTCTTTCTGCAAACAGATGCAGGGCTCCGGCGAGTGATGGGGCACACACAATGCCCCCAGACGACCCTGGACTCCCCCCCATCCACTGCCCCCCCTTTGTTATTTATTATCTAATAACTGCTTTTTTTACATGTATAAATAAAATCTGGTGGTTCCAAATTTCTCCAGCTCCTGGTCCCTCAGTGGTGCCAATGGCTCTGTCCCGGCTCAGTGCCGGGTGGGAATAGCGTGGGGGAGGCCAGATCAGGGCTGGGTGCCAGAGCAGCTGCAGCCACCAGCCGCCAGCTCCATCCCTCCTTACGCTGAGCCGGACCTCGACCCGCTGGTTCCCTGCCAAGGGGAATGGTCCTGCCCTCCCGGTGCTGGGATTCGGCCACTTCACAGAGCCACATCCAGCTCTCACAGCTGCTTGTGCTGCAGGAGCCTCCCCAGGGACCCTCCAAGTGTTTCTCTCAGCGCAAGGCATGACCTTCGCTTCCTTCCTCCACCCACACGCCCTCCGCTTTGTCCAGCATCCTCTGGCTTTCCAGAGCGTTCGGATCGGTGCCTTCCAATCCTTCTTTCCCCTCCCGCACCCCAGCGAGCCAGCACCAAGGGAGGTGGAAAATAAAAACACATTGGAGAGATTACTTCCCAACAGCAACAGGTATAATAATAAACATCAAAACACTGCCAGTGAATCAGGTCTCCAAAACCCTCTGGAGATTTGATCGGTGGCTACCTCCCTGCCAGGGAGGGGATGTCCTTGTTTTTGGAGGGAGGTCTAAACCTCCCCCTTGTAATAAAGTAACATTGTATGTCAGAGCGATCCCTAGATTTCATGTGTCCTTGTGTGGGGAAGGGCTTGGGGATCTCTGGAGTGAGGCTGTTGTTCTTGTGATGAGGGACAGGGGTTTGTTTGCTGTGCCCCCCCCTCCATGGGGGGTGTTTTGGGACTTCCCCGAAGCAAGGCCTTTCCTGCCACTCAGTTATTTCCCTTTGTTTTCCTAAACAGTCTCCCACCATGGCTTGGATTTGGCAAGAGGAGTGAAGGGAGATCCCAGTGGAGGAGGAGAAGGAAGAGGAAAGCTTTACTGGGTGTTAGTTGAACATAGCGGTTGGCCTTTGCCGCTCCAGATGGCGTAGGGGAAGATGATGTAGGACATTGACCAGGTGAGGCAGTAGATGGAAGCCACTGCTACTGGCAAGAAGAGGATGGCTGCCACCCCTGTGGATCAGGAAAAGCCTTCAGAACCTGTCCTTTCCTCCTCCTCCATCATCTTGGTGGGTATGATCATCCCCTGTGGATTTTATCCCCATTCTTACCTCCGGCATAAACCACTTTCTTCCAGAGCTGGGACTCCAGCACCTTGTCATGGGGGTAGAGCCCCTGATCCACCATGAAGAGGATCATGATGGCAGCAGTGACACGCAACAGCGTGACGTTCCCCTCCGTCAGCAGGAAGGTCCCCGCCAGCAGCGAGGATGCGTAGGGACAGGGCAGCCCCCGATAAGTGAAGGGGATCCCTGCTGGTTGCCAGATGGTTAGCTGAGGTGAGGGGGGAAAAAACCCCAAACCAGCCCCAAAAAGCCCTTAATGCCCTCCAAAACACTCAGCTTACCACTGGAGAAGAAGCAGAGGCGAGCGAACACAGCCATGACGTAGGCAATGACCAGCAGCCCATCCAGGACCCCTTGTGGCTGCAGCAGCAGAGCGGTGGCCAGCCCAAAGGTGGTAAAATCGGCAAAATCGTCCAGTTTGGCACCTGTGGGGAGAGAGGAGGAAGTTGCCAGATGGGTATAGAGAGGGAGAGAAGCTGATGGTGGGTTGAGGGGCGGTGGGAGTGTCTCACCCAGCGCCGAGCAGGCGTTGAGCCAGCGAGCGACAGCTCCATCGGCCAGATCGAGCAGGAACCCGACCAGCAGCAACTGGCACGAGTGTGAGTATTGCCTGGGGAGTATACAGAGAGGGTAGAAACGGGGAGACTCCCCCTTGGGAATTCCCCCATTTCTTCCTTTTTCCCCCACCTGTTGAAGCTGCAGAGGATGGAGGTGAGCCCGGCCACCAAATTGGCCATGGACAGCCCGTTTGCGGCGTTCTTCCGGAGGAACTCCAGCATCCGGCCCCGTCCCACTCGCTTGCTCAGCACCAGCTTCTTCGTGGACTGGAAAATACCTGCAACCCGTCGTGGCAGGTGGTGAAAAGCCGAAGTGACAGCCCCAGCTCTCCAACCACTGGGGGGTTACTTAAACCTTCCCCAAGGGAGCAGGTTTTATGTCCTGGAGGTCTACCCTGGGCAGAACCTCAGGGACAGAATGAGTTTTGAGATTCCTCTGGGGCAAATTAAGGTGAAACGACACCAAAGGGTCAATAATTGATACAGATTTTTATTGATACAGCCAGGACTGGTAAAAGCACTAGTCTAGATAGTGCAGTCTTGAGAAACCTAAAAGAGACAGAAAAAGAAGAGGGAAGATGGAAATGAAGATTTATAGGAGAGAGTGTCACCCTCCCTAGGATCCAGTGTTGTTTGGACAGGCTAGGGCTGTTGTGGTGGTTTTATACTAAGTGTCCTCAAGTGAGAAGGTTCAGGAAGGTTCCCCCAGCTGGGAGTGGAGTGTGGTGGCTTTGTACTGAGCATGCTCAGGTGAGAAGGTTCAAGAAGGTTTCCCCAGCTCTGGTTTTGGTCCTGCCTCTGGGTGGGGCTGAGCCAATCAGCACTGCTCTGAGGAGCATATTTAAGGAGGGAAAAGAAGTGGGGGGTGGAGTTTTGTGTCAAGTTGTTTTTTGTGGTGGAAGTTGGGTAGGGAGAGAGAATGGTGCCTTCATCCAGAAGAAGGAGGAAGGAGTTTGGGAGAAGATTCTAAGGTGACCGTTTCACTTAGCATGTGGCAAGGCTGACAACTGCCTTTGGAGCCCCATGGAGGAGACAGCCATTGAGAGCCCATCGTGTGGCCTGGGGAGCAGGAGGAGCCCATGCTGGATCTTTGATGGGGGAGTTCCCTCAAAGAGACACTAGGACTCTGTGGAAGACCCATGGGGATCATTCCCTGTGGGGTTGTTGCTGTGTTGTCCAGAGGAAGGTCAGGAGCTTTTCCCCTGAAGAGGATGTACTGGCACCATTGTGGACTGGACTGAACTGGACTGGGTCCTGCTCCACACATTTGCTCATCCTTCTGCACTGCAAGAGGGGAGGTTCTTGCCCTGGAGCAGGGCTCAGGAGAGGAGAAGGGAGGAATCAAATAGTTGTCTGTGGGTTTTGAATCATATATATGTGCTCTCACCCTACCTGGATTTGATTCTGATTCTCTGGTGTGTGTTTTGGCTGTGACCATAAGTGGTGAATGAGCCCTCCCTGTCCTTAGCTTGGACCCTTGAACCCTCATGGGGTTTTCTCCTTCCCATCCCACCAGTGAGGGGAGGAAATGAGTGGCTGCCTGGTTTTGACCAGCTGGGAAGGCTAAACCACACCAGATGTCTTCAGTGATGTCCTCCATGATGTCCAGTCTGATAATGGTAGGTGTGCCCTAGCTCTTTGTGGGACACCTTAAATATCATTGCTCATTTCTGTGTAGGATGGGGGAAGGTTAGCTTATTTCCACTTCTCACTTTCTGTGCTAATTAGCTGTGCATGCAAACTTCTGCTTTGGGAACCTGCTGAAGATGGGTTGGTGGTCTTCCTGAGGGTCTTAGGTGTGCCTCAGTTTCCCATTGTTGAGCTGACTACTGTTTGAGCTCTCCTGGTGCACACGTGCAGTTTCAGGGCCTTCACCCGCCACCCTGGTTTGAAGGGAGTCTACTCTGTATCCCTAGCAATGTAACACTCTGTTGGAGGGAGCACGGTGCCTCCAGCAGCAGTTATCTCTTCCAGCAGTCATGGACAAAGGCCCTTAGTTCAAACAAATTGCTAAGACGTTTGCACTCTTGCTAGGCCAGAGTTTCAGGGATGATTTCATAGTTTTAGGGCCTGTTACAGCTGGTCACTGCTGGGGAGGGGAAGAAGAACCCCCTAGGTCCTTCCTCTACCACTGAGAAAGGGCTGGGGGAGATTCTGGGGCTGCTGGGGGAGATTCTGGGGCTGCTGGGGTTGATTCTGGGGCTGCTGGGGGAGATTTTTAGGGGGTGTTGCCTTGCTGGCTGTTCCCCTCCTCAAACCAAAGCCCCCAAAAGCCTTTTAGCAAGTGGAGAAATTGTTGGGTTTTTTTGTTGCCAAAACCCACTGAAAGAGAAAATCAAACCAATAAAGGAATCTCAAAAAGTAATAATTAAAAGAAAAATAAAGCCAAACCCAAGCTTAGACTAAAAACCAAACCCAAGCAAGCCAACCCCAGTGTGAAGCTCTAGCGATCTTCTATACCTATAGGACTAAGCTTTAGAGACAGTGTAAAGGTCACGTCCTACTGGTGGGGTTTGCCCCCTGCCTTTGCCATGGTCCCAAAGCCAGGCAATCTGGTGAGATCCTTCACCTGAAAGAAAACAGCACGGCAGAGCAAGACAAAAGCCACCTCCTCCCATCCCCAACTCCTTCACCCACTCCCGGCTGAGCCCACTCCAACTCATCACCGTCCCAGTGCCCAAAAACACCTCCCAAGGTGTAACAAAACCCCTGAGGTTGCAAAGAATGAAACTCTGGTCGTGGTTTTGGGAATCCCACCAGCTCGGTGGGACGGCTACGGGCAGTGGCGGGGCCGGTGACCTTTGGACACCGCACCCTGAGCCACCGGTAAGGGCTGAGCCGGGCGGTTGGGGATGGCAACCCCCCACCAGCCCTGATCTGCCCTTGCCGTCGCTCCGCAGCGGCTGATTTTACCGGCTCCGCTGGAATTTTGAGGAGCTGAACACATGCCTGGCACTGCTCCCCTACTCGTCTTTGCTTTGATTGGTGCTGATCTGGTGAGTTTTGGGGTGTCCCAAGGCAAAAAGAGGCATGATTTTGGGGTGTGCTGTCACTATCCCCACCCTCGCCTGTGCCAGATAGGATCAGACCCGGAGGAGAGTTACCGGTGCTGCCGCTACACCAGATCCAGGCACTGCATCACCATGTCCCAATCCCCAGGCATCGCCGCAGCACCTCGACTTGCCCTTTCTTGGTGTTCGTAGCCTCAAAACCAGAGAGCCGGGCTGGGAGAGACCTTTTCCTCCCCTCAGAAATAGTGATAAAACACAGGGGGGAAAGGCTATTTTGGTTCTTCTTTGCATTTTGAGGGGCTGGTGCCCCCCTGAGGGTCTTCAACCCCCCCCTCCCCCGGGCCAAAGGGAAAAGGAGATTCAGCCAAAGAAGGTGCAGAATGGACCTATTTGGGGGGGGCTGCTTTATTGTTCTCACACTTTTCTGCCCCAATTTGCAGAGTCGAATGAGCGGCGCTTGGCCCATGACCCTGATTTTTCTGCTAAACCCCCAGAACTGGTGATTTTTAGGGAGGGGGAGACGGAAGAAGCCTTGCAAAGGGGCCGGGCAGCATCGAGGCATCGCACTGGCACTTACCGACCGGCGGTGACACCATCCACATGGCTGCGGTGCCGGTGACAGCAGCGGTGGCACCCTGGCGAGGGGAAACTGAGGCAGGGGCTGTCGGCGGGCGCTCACCCGTTGCCCGGTAGCACCGCGTTATATAAGGAAGGGCTTCGGCGGCTGAGTCACCTGCCGGGGGTGGGTCCGGCCAGAGGCCACCGGGCTTTTCGGAGGCGGCTGGCACCACCGGCGAGGGAGGAGCTGTCCAGGAGGGCCAGGGGCCATGCCAAGCCTGCAGCGCTTGTGCCAGGCTCAGAGGCCTCGTGCTAGGCACACAGGACCCGTGCCAGCCTCACAACACTAACGCCAAGCTCACAGCGCTGGTGCCAAGCTCTTAGCACCCATGCCAGGCTCATAGAACCCATGCCAGACTTGCACCACCCATGCCAGGCTCACAGCACCCATGCCAGGCTTGCACCACCCATGCCACACTCATAGCACCTTTGCCAGTCTTGTAGCACCCTTAGCAGGCTTGCACCGCCCATGCCAAGCTCGTACCTCCCACACCAGGCTCACAGCACCCATGTGATGCTCACAGAACCCATGCCAGGCTCATAGTGCCCATGCCAGTCTTACAGCACCATACCATGCTCATAGCACCCACATCATGCTCACAGCACCCATATCAAGCTGACTGCACCCACATCAGGCAGACAGCACCCATATCATGCTCATATAACACATATAAAACTGACTGCACCCACATCAGGCAGCCAGCATCCATAGTATGCTCACAGCACCCATACCTTGCTCATAGTACTCACACTAGTCTCTCAGCACCCGTACTAGGCTCGTAGCATCTATGCCAGTGTCACAGCACCCATGTGATGCTCGTAGCACTTACATCAGGCTGACAGCACCCATATCATACTGACAGCACCCAGACTGGTCTCCCAGAACCCATACCATGCTCCCAGCACCCATACCATGCTCATAGCGCCCATGCCAGCCTCACAGCACTCACACCAGTTTCCCAGCACCTATACTATGATTGTAGGACCCATGTCAGTGTCACAGCACCCACACGATACCTGTAGCACCCACATCAGGCTGACAACACCCACATCATGCTCACAGCACCCGTATCAGCTTCCTAACACCCATACTAGACTTGTAGCACCCATGCTGGTCTCACGGGACCCATGCCAGCCCCTGGTACCCTCTGCCACCCAATGGGCAGCACAACCCCGTGCCCTTTCACGCTGATTCATGCTGCTGGCACAGTGAAGGGTCATGGTCAGTTCTGATACAAGACCTCCAGCTGAGGTGGTGACACCAGCTTCGGTTACCCCCTGCGTCGCCCCCACCCCATGGCCAGTAGCACCCACTTGTGCAAGGGTGTCACAAGTTGGAATGGCCTCAGCTCCCCCACTTAGAGCTCCGGGCTGCCGATAGCTGCAGGGCTGCCATGTGCCAGGGCGGATGACAGCGATGCTGGGCCACGACGCAGAGGGCAAAGGTCCCGCAGTGACGAGGGGCCAATAAAACTCACACAGCCCCCGGGCCCTGCAGTAGGAATTTTCCAGGCGGATCCCGGTGGGAAGCAGGGGGTGCTGGTAGCGCTCATCCCCGCCGGGTGCCTGGATGGGGTTTGGGGACCCGGGGTGCCCCGGCTGGGAGTCCCAGGGGTGCTGGCTGTGGCGGGGTGGCCGCTGAAAGGGCTCTTTGTTCAGTGGTCACGCGCCGGTGGCGGCGGTTGCGAAGCGACGGCTGGGCCAGGAGGGAGCCATGGCCATGGACGGCCCTGGGGCGCCTGCCGGGGGCCATCCCCTGGCCTTGGGGCGCCTGAGGGGGCCCAGCCCGGGAGTGCCAAGGTGTCACTGGGTACCCATCCCCGTGGCAGCAGGGCACGTGGCTGAGGCCATCCCTGTGTCCAAACAGTGCCCATCCCCACGGCTCAGAGGTGTTTGTCCCTTTGGTATTCTGAGCGTCTCTGGGTGCCCATCCCGCTGCCGTGTGGTCACCTGTGGGTGCCTGTCCCCGTGGCGTCATGGCTTCCCAGGGCAAACCGTCCTTGTGGCATCTGGGTGCTCCTCCCTGTGGCAGCTGGGTGTCTCTGGGTGCCCATCACCGTGGCAGCAGGGCAGGTGGCTGAGGCCATCCCTGTGTCCTCAAGGTGACCAGCCCTATGGCATCGAGTCCTTGTGGCATCTGGGTGCCCATCCCCACAGTTTCAGGGCACCTCAGTGTGTCTGTCCCTGTGGCAGCCGGATGTTTTTGGGTCCATAACCCCCTGGTATCTGGGCGCCTCTGGGTGCCCATCCCACTGGCATCACAACTCCTCAGAATGAACCAAACCTCTGGCATCTGGGTGCCTCTCCCTGTGACACTGGGGTGTCTCTGGGTGACTATTCCTGAGGTACCTGGGTGTTTCTGGGTGTGTATCCCTGTGGCATTAGAGCTTTTCAGGGTGAACAGACACTGTGGCAGCTGTTTGCTAATCCCTGTGACATTGTGGTGTGTCTGCGTGCCCATCCCCAAGGCTTCAGGGCTTCTCAAGATGCCCACCCCCATAGCACTGGGGTATCTCTGGGTGCCCACCCCGGGAAATCATGTCTTGTGTGAGGGCAAACTGTCCCTGTGGCATCTGAGTGCCCATCCCTGAGACACTGGCATGTCCCTGGGTGCCCAACCCTTTGGCATTGGGGTGTCTCTGGGTGTCCAATCCCATGGTATCTGGGCACCTCTGGGTGCTCTCTGTGCCTGTTCAGCCAGTGCCTTTAGCTGTCCCCATGCCCATGCCCCAGCACAGAGACCTGGATAGTGCCAGAACTGTGGTTTATTTGCCCGATGCCATGCTGGGAGGTCACTGTTGCCACTGTTACACTCAGTGCTCATGGTCTGGAAGCTGCTCAGGGGAGTAGAGGTACAAGGAAGCACCCTGGCACCCCAGCTCTCTTGCACCCAGTAGCCTGGCACACCAGTGCCCTGCCACCCTGCTACTCCAACAACCTGACTCCCCAACACCTTGACATCGTGGTACCCCATCTCTCAGCTGCCTGCTCCCTGGTACTCTAGTGTCTAGCACTCTAGTATCCAGCATCCTAGCACCCTGGTACTCCAGCACCCTGGCATGCTAGCACCCCAGCATCACCAACATCATAGCAGCCCAGCACCCATTGACCTAGTCCTTCAGCATCAATGCATCTTAGAGTCCTGTCAGCCTTCCACCCTAGCGCTCTAGTACCCCAGCACCATGATACCCAAGTACTTCAGTGCCCTGGTGCTCCAACAAGTTGGCACCCTGGCACCCCTGTGGCCTGGCACACTGGTACCTCAACATGAAGTGACACTAGCACCTCAGCAACATGACACCCTGGCATCCTAGCACCCCATTGCCCTGGCACCCTTGGTACTCTGTTGCCTCAGCACTCTAGCATTCAGCATCCTAGCACCCTGGTACCCCAGCACCATGGCTCCCTGATACCCCAACACACTGACATCGTGGCATTCCACTGCCCCAGCCCTCTGGGCACCCTGACAGCCTGCTCCAAGTTGCCCTGACAACTCAGCACCCCAGTACCCAGAAGCCAGGTCCCCTAACACCTCAGCACTCCAGTGCCCTGGTATCCCACTGCCCCCAGCACCCAGCCACCCTGGCACCCCATCCCCGTGTGCCCACCTCCTTGATCCAATCCTCAAAGGCAGACACCCGGGTGAAGACTGTTGGCTTCTTGGGTGCGTTGCAGCCCAAGCGCTGAGACGAAGCTGGCGATGCCATGCACCTCCCAGGTCCCATCATCTGCTTGGCAGTTCAGGGGACCCCCCGAGTCACCCTGGGATGTAGGATGGGTGGGGGGTTAGTGCCAGTTAGAGGGTCCCAGTGTGTCCCACCCCACCCCAGTGTGGCAGGCTGCCTTCTCCTCACCACTAGCACGGATCATGGTGGGGCAGATGTTGATGGTACTCCACCAGTCAGGCTGGGTGCAGCAGTCAAAGGCCACCACAGGCATCAGTGCTTGCTGCAGCTGCTCTGCCATTGGCCCCAGCTCTGCCAGCTGGGAGTTACTGGGGCCAAAAGGGCACCCAGTGTCCTACACAGTGGCTCTGACCAGCATGGCCATCCATCCATCCATCCATCTGTTTTTCGAGCTCTCCGTCCCTTCTCCATCCCTCATACTTCTCCCTATCCACACCTTCATGCATTTGCCCATACTTGTCCCCCATTCCCACTCCTCCCCTCCACCCCCATGTCCCCCAGACTCACTGGACAGCCTTCCCCAGCCGCTCAGGGAACAGGGGTAGCCATCGGGCGGGATGGTGTTGGGGGGAGGCAGATATCCAACCTGCACCTGGGTGTTGAGCACCGCTGGGTGC
>VWZX01000698.1:0-53708 GCA_013399015.1 Galbula dea
AGCTCCAGATGAGGTCCTGGGGGAGCCGAGGAGGGTCAGTCATGTACGACCATGTGTATGTGTCTGACAGACTGTGAAATGGTGCGTTGTTGCGCGGCTGCGCTGCACCTGGGCCCTTCATCTGTGATTGATTGGTTTGGTCATGTGTAATGGTCCCATCTGCTCCGTGTTGTTTTGCTTTTTTTTTTTAACTCCTTTTTTTTTTCCCCCCTCTTCTCTTTTTTTTTTTTTTTTTTAAACTTATAAACACTGTTCCCAGCGGCTGGGAAAGAAGATGAGCTCGGGTTTGTCATCTTCACTTACACTTGAGCTCCAAAAAAAACACACCCCAGCAGTCAGAGAGAGAGGTGAGCTGCGAGGCTTCCTGAGGAACCGCTGCTGCTGCCGCTGCTGGGTGTGTGCCTCGGTCTCTTCCCTACTCCCGCACGGCAGCCGAGCCTGCTTGGGATCCGATCCGGAGAGGGGGAAGCAACTGAGGCACAAAACCCACCCAGAGTGACTCTTACTGCAGCGAGGAGTTTTTCTGTAACCGAGCCAATACTTAATTAAAACCGCTGACATCATGGTGTTATAATTAAGCGTGGCATTAATTAAGCTGGAATAACGATTTTTTTTTTCCTCTTTCTTTTTTTTTTTTTTCTTTTTTATTAAGAGGTGCTCCAATTGTAGAAGTGCAAAAAACAAAATCATTCTGTGTTAAAGGAGGAGAAATCCATCCCTGTACCGGCTCGGGCTGGCCAGGGAAGAGAGGCGGTGGCAGAAGTAGCATCAGCAGCACAAACTTTAGGTGTGTGTGGAGGGGGGAAGCTGGAGGTTTGGGTAAGAGTGAGAGGAGCATGAGGGGTGAGAGGGAAATTTGGGTGAGGGGTTTTTTTTCCCCTTTCCCTTCTTTCTTTTTTTCCTTTTCCCCCCTTTCTCCCCAAAAATGCTGATCGGCTCCTGGCATTCTGATGGCTAATTATGCATCGGAGAGCTTCGACAGCTGCATTCATCATCATAAAATGTAATAATTAATGACATTCCAACAAAGAAAAATATGCAAATGAGAGCTCATTAGCATTTTCATATTCAGCTTTGATAATGCTTTTGCTGACAAGGTTGTAATTAATGAAAATTCATGTCGCAGTCAGGAGATTGGATCGGTTTCATTCCGCTCACAATTCCCAAATGCTTGCATTATGGAAAATCGGCAGCTCTGCCAACTTTTCAGGGAAGAAAAAAACACACATACACACACACACACACAGAGACACTAAAAGCACCAGATGCAAATTAATGGTAGGGAGCCTTTAACTCTTTAAAGCCCTAGCCCCTGATGAGCACACACCCCCCCTCCCCCTTCCCTCCCCNCACACACCCCCCCTCCCCCTTCCCTCCCCAAACAGACTGGAAGACAAACAGCAGTCTCCATGCAGAACTAGTTGCATGTGGAATTCAGGAATCACCTTGCAGAATATGGGAATATTTGTCAAAACTTTTTTTCACACCCCCCCTTCCTCTTTATTTTTTTCCTCTTCTGAGGACACAGGTAGAATAAAGCTGAGAACATTAGGCATCTTCCATGCTCTGTTCTCTCCTAGCCTCATCTAATTAATTCTCCGATTGTTTATCCATCCAAAGCTTCCTCATGCCTAAACAGATCCCTTGGTATCAGCTGGATGGTGGCTGAGCACGAGTTTGGGGGGGCAGGATACAACCCTGGCTGCTCCCCACTCCTGGGAGGACATCAGTGGTTCTGCCACCAAGTTCCTTCTCAGGCCTCCAAGATGCAGAGCTTTTGTTCCATGGATTTGGGAAGGGGCTGGCACCATGGCCCAGATGTAAAGCAGGCCAGGCCGGGCTGGGCTGGGCTGGGGGGGAGGAAGATGGTGATAATGCTGCCCCACCATGCCATAGTGGATAACCAAAGCAGCACTTTGGGGAGAAAAAGGCAAAGTTTAGGGCTGCTGCTTTCAGAATCTAGCAGCAAAGTGCCAGTGTTTGCTGAGCACCTGGGTAGAACAGCACGTGTGTGTGTGTGTGTCCCTCTGGGAGGAGGTGGGAGGGGGGCAGAGGTTTCTCTGTGTGGCATGAAGTGTGCTGAGCAATTCCCAGGTAGGGGGGAAAAAAAGCTTCCTCTATGTCCTCTGCCCAGCAGCTTTTTGAGCATCAACTCTACACACATGGTTGGGTTTTGGAGAACTTTCTGTAGCCTAGTGCTGTCTAATGTGCTTCAGACATCAAATCATTAGCATTGTGTGTGTGTGTGTGTGTGTGTGTAACTCTTCCTTAGCAGCTCCTCAGGTTTTCCTTTCTGCTGTGGGTTCCTCCAGAGTGGGCAGGCTGCCCAAGCAGATGGTGGAATGTCACCTGTAAGCCATTGCAATCGATAGGTTCATTCTGATGTTCTCCAGAGCTTTCTCTCCTCTTTCTCTAGGGTACAGCCAGCACAGAGCCTGCTCAAGATGCTGCTGCTTTGTGTCTTCCCTTTCAAAGAGATTCTTGCTGGGATGGGGACTGCTTTCCCTGTCCCCCCAAGTCTGTGTGGTTTGGGGCTCTGTGGCTTGAGAAGCTTTCCTGGTGTTGTTGAAAGGACATCAGATGCAATCTTGGGCCATTTGGAAAAGGGTGAATGAGGAAGTGAAAGAATTGAGTTGAAACCACCTTGGATTGTGTGTTTGCCAATCAGCTTTTAACACCACCACATGTTGGAATTTTAGGTGGCCAGCACAACCCCAAGAACACAAACTAAACAACTCCCAAGCCCCTGGTTTCCAAAGGGATGTGTTTTAATGACTGCTCCTATCTTGCCCAGTGCCTTACAGAAAGAGCAGGAAAGGGTCAAAGCTTTCACCTGCATTGTTTCTTCCACAATTAAAACAAGGAGCTGGTTTTGCTTTATGCAGCACAACCTGTCCCTGGTGTTCAGTGGGACCTTGGTGTGCTCAGTGTTCTGAGCCTGTGGTGCCACAGATCAGCTTCACCTTAGCTCAGTTTGGCCTGGGGAGGGACTGGAGATTGCCTTGCTGAGAGGGTCAGGTGCTGCTTGTCTTTAGCATCATCTCATGGAATGATTTGGGTTGGAAAAGAGCTCTGAGATCATCAAGGCCAACTATCTTCATGCAGGCAGTCTCCTGGAGTTCAGTGGAGCCACTGGCAGGAGTCAGGGTGCTGAGAAGTGTTTGTATCTAGAAAGCCACAAAGAAACTGAGTACATTCTTCAGCTTAAATACATCTCTACCATACCAGCTCCTTAAAAAAAACCAATCAGAGCCCTTATTGGTGTGGTTTTCCTGAGTAAAAGGTGAGAGGTTTTCTTTCTTTCCTTCCTTAGGATGGATGGAAAGCAATGGGATCTTTAAGAGGCTTGAGAGATGGTTTTGTTTCTCAGCACAGAGGGAGAGGAGCCTTTGGATAAGCACTCTATATTTTATAGGTGTTTATTGGATCAGCTAAACTCCCAGGGCACTTGAGGTGAAGCATCCTGAGCTGACTGCTGCTTTCAGCCTGGGCTGTGTGACACTGGGGCACTGGGAGGAGAGCAGAGAACTCTCAGGAACTTGAGTCTGGGTTAGGAATCCTTCATCCTTCTGAAAATCAGGGTTGGAAGTGATGCAGCTGAAACCAGTGACTGTTTCCAAGGGGGAAAATGAGTTTGCTGGGTTAGAAGAAATAAATAGCTCACCAGTGCTTAAAAAAAGAAATAAATAGCCAGTTATTTGAATTCTCACTGTACTGTTTGGTAGCAAGAGGCCTATTCCCAGTGCCACATTCCCAAGTCAGGTCTGAGCTTTCTGTTTCCAAGCAGAAATCAGGATCCTGCCAGCTCCTCCCTCCCAAGCCTGGGTGGATGTTCTGTGCAGGTGTGGTGCCATGGCAAAGGGACCCCTTCAGCCAAGGGCTGATGGCTCTGGCCCTTCCTATGTGCAGCCAGCATGCTGGAGAGAGAGGTGCTCAGAGCCCAGGCTTGCTCCAGGGCAGGATTTAAGGTGAGCAGAATGTTTGGCTGCTCCCAAATCCAGCAAGCTCTGCTGAGCCTTTCCTCAGGGAGAGGCTGTGAGCCACCTCCTTGGTCCTGCATCACCTGTTTGGCATTGCCAGAAGGACCAAAGAAGATGAGAATGGGCAGCAGTGTGGACCAGGAGTGCCAAACTCAGGAAGCTTTTCTTTCTTTCTATCCCAAACCTGCCAAATTTGTGCTGGAATGTGGACTTGTGTCCAAGCCCAGGGCTTGGTGGTGGCTCTAGGACTTTAGAAGCCCTTTCCTGTGGCAGGAAACAGGGCAACATCCTAGCTTCTTTTGGGGTTGATTTTGTAGCTGTGTTAAATCATAGAATGGGTTGGGTTGGAAGAGAATGGGTTGGGTTGGAAGAGACCTTTGAAGGTCATCAGTTTGGTAATAATTAACTATTAATAATCAATCTAATAGATAATTGACCTGTTTGGTAGGAAGGCAAGTGTGTGGATGTGGCTCTTGGCAACATGCTTTAGTGGCATGGTGGTGTTGGACTTAGTGATCTTGCTGGTACTGTGATTCTAGACAATTTCCAGTCCTGACTGGCTTTAACTTCACTTTTCCCTTTAAAGATGTTTGTGAGAGAGGGAAAGTAACAGCTCTGCCCAAGTTTTTATTCTCTTCATGGCTCAGAAAACAGGGAGTGTGAAAATAAACCCAGGCCAACGTTTCCTGTTTGCTAACAAAAGGCAGAAGTTCAACCTTGACAATTGCTGTACTTAAAAAGCTCCTTGGATCAGGTGGTGCTTTACCATATGGGCATTTTAATTAGTAATAAAAATGTTGATCAGGGTTTAGTAGTAGAATCTACAAAGCACAAATATCTGCCTCCTTCTGCTTTGTTTTCCTGGTGTGAATTTCTCTCTGTTTCTCTTTCCATCTCCCTTCTGGTTCATCTGCATCACTTGGTAGCCAAGGAGGTAGCCACCTTGGTTTGTTCCTCAGCCTATGGAGCTGTCTAACAGGAAAGATCCATTTTAAACCCTAGCCCAGCAGCTCACTGATGCCAGGAGTGTTTTAAAGAGCCATTATCTCTTTGGTATGTGCCCAGCTCAGCACTCAACAGCTTAGACTGGCAAGCCACTGAAATCCCCCACACCCCAAACAAAGCACCCTTGCACTGGGGAGCAGTGGGATGGCTGCTCCTGCTCCACATCCAGCTCCCATGGGTGCATCTAGAGGGTGTCCCCCCCTGTGTCCCTGGTGGCAGAGCTGAGGCTGGCCATGCCTCATTTTTCCTGCCCAGGGGGCTCCTGAGACAGCAAGTTCAGAGCTGAATTTACCTAAAGATTGTCAGAAGTTTGACAGCATTTTTTACTTCAGTTTTTCTGCTTTCATCTGTGTGTGTGTGTTCTGGTGATGCCAGTGCTGGGCAGGATGGGCCCTTCCTGGTACCAGTGTTGATTCTACCTCTGCAAGATTCAAAAAGGGATTCTGAGAAGTGTTTTAACTTTTGGCTTCCAAATTCCAGAGCCCAGGAAGTGGCTTGTTTTGGTGGTGAGTTGTGCACCAGCAGCTCCCAGTGACACTGGCTTGGATTTCCTCCTGCCTGTGGGTGTAGCTTTGATTACCTACTTCAGGAGTTTGTTTGCATCCTGACCCCAGGGCATTGCCCAAAAATGCTGACAGGGTGATTTAATTCTGCAGGTTGGATTTCTGAACCAGAATAATGACAAGCTGGTAGATGTCCTTCTGTCCTCTTAGCCAGAGGAGAAGAGTCTTTGCAAGGAGTTCTGGAAATACTAGTTCCTGCTTTCAGCACTTCATTCCCAAACTGTTGGAAGAACTTCATTGCACACAGCTAATCTGCATGGGTTCTCTTCTGATTGATTCATTTGCAATTGAGGTTGATCAATCACCAGAGGTGTGGCAAAACCAGTGTTCCCAGTTGGTGTGGTTTCCCCTAGCAGCTGGTGAGAAGGATTCCTTTGGCAGAGCCCAGGCTTTTGGCTTTTCCAAAGAGAGTGATTGTGGGTGGTGGGTGCCCTGCAGAAAGGCTTCATTTACTGGTGGTATCTTTGCTTAATTGAGGAGTATGGATAAAAAAACCCAACTTTGGCAGCTGTGGGCTGGTCTCTGGCAGCTGCTCTGTTGTGTGGAAGGTGGAAGGGTGAGAAGGCTTCGTGGGGATGGGCAGAGCTCCACCATGGATCGTGAAGTCATGGACCATGAGGGCGGAAAGCACTTTCAGCCCATCAGTGCTCTTATCTTCCCTTTGTAGTAGTTCTCCTGAGACTAGAACTTTAGCAACCTGCTCTGGTTGCAGATGTCCCTGCTTGACTGCAGGGGGTTGCACTAGGTGACCTGAAAGGTCCCTTCCCACCTAGACCACTCTCTGAGTGTAATAGGTAACGATAGGTACCCAAGGTGATGGTGGCTCCAGGATGGCTCCTCCTGCTGGCCCACAGCCTCAGGCCTCTGAGTCCCTTGGTGGGGTGTGATGTTTCTACTGACATCCCCTCACCAAGGCTTTGGGGACAGGGATTTGAGGCTGTTTTCTTCTTGTTTTGTCATCTTTCCTTTTTCTGTGGGCTTTTAATAACCTACTAAGAACATTTCTGCTTGTTCATGGTAGAAGTGCCTTAGCCTTAGCAAACCTCCAGGGTACAGAAGTGGCTCGATCAGGAGCAGTACCCAAAGCAGCTGATCCCCCTCAGTTTTGGGGAGGCACCTAGATCCCTTGGAGGCTCTGGAAGGACTCCATCCAACTTGAAAGGCTCCAATCTCCCAAATTGAATAAAGCCCCAAGTAAATGAAAGTAAAGTCTAGAGTCAAACTCCTTAATTGTGATGCATTCGCTGAGTCTCCCTCTGCCATCGCCGGCCCTGCTCCACTGCCATATGGTCTAGCATGGAACATTTAACTTGTCAGATATAATGGATTGGCCTGGAAGCAGATTTTTGCTTTGAGCATTCAGCTCCTTTCTTGCATTTCACTCTCAGCTCCAGGCTGCAGGATGAAGGATTGTGGTGGAAATGCAAAGAGGAGACACACAGTTGATTCCCCTGAAGAGAGTGACCTATATGCCACAAAATTTTCCCCACGTAAAGAGGCATTATCCCTGTCACTGACCCTAGCAGGCTGCATGTCAGAACCATTTAAATTTGGCTGGACTTAACAGATTGTGCAAATGTTTCTGAATCTAGTGCTTAGGAATAATAAAACCTTGTCATGTCAACTCAGGCAGTGCTGGCCAAGGCATGAGGAGTATTGCTTCTGACCTACATGGAACCTAAGCTGCCTGCCTTGGAGACCTCCTGAATGAAGTTCAGCTCCCAGGGCTAGGAAACTTTCTTGAAATACATATATATCTAGAGCAGATCTGCTAAGGAACCTGAATAGCCACTGCTCTGCCTGCTGGAGGGGCAGAGGTGGAGGTTGGCAGAGGTCACCTCCACCGATGGACCAGTGGCAGTTCATTGCCCTGGGGATGTTTCTCCTTGGGGCATTGGTACCTGAACCTGTACCTGGGAGTGAAGTCCTTCCACTGCAGGTCTCTCAAGGAGGGAGAGTTCATCACTTAATGGAGTGATTTCAGAAAGAAACAGGACTTCTTCCCCTGGGTCAGTCTGCTTAAGATTTCATCTCACTTGAGGATGGTGAAACCCCAAGAAAATATTTGGGGAAAAAATATCAATAAAATATTGGAGAAACCCCAATAAAATATTGGGGGAAAAATCAATACAATATTTGGTAAACCCCAAGAAAATGTGGGAGAAAAATCACTGAAACATTTGAGAGCCTAATCAAATAATTGTTAATATTGCTATCCTATTCTGTGAAGTCTTAAGAGATCCAGGAGAAGGATTTGCCCCCGCTAAAGATACTCAGTGGATATGCTGGTTTGCCTTTAGACACTACAGTCTCAGTAAATTTATAATAAATAGAAGATTTAGGAAGAAAGGGGTCTGAGCTTTTCTCCTCAGTGTAGCATTCCTCTCAGGTGTGGTCTGCCCTGAGTACTGATCCTTTTCCTTCCCAGGAAGGTTGTTGTCTTTTACCTTTGGCTCCCAAAGGGTGATGATCAGCTGGCAGAGGTGGGAAATCCCTTCCTCAAGGACTTGGCTTTTTCCCTCATCCTAGGAGTCAGCATTGCAAGGTGTGTTTTTTTAGCAGAAAGGTTTCTCCCCGTTGACCTGCCAGCCCTGCAGAGGGTGTGTACGAGTGCTATGAGTTTGTCTGGATTCTCAGCCCAAATCCTTCCCCCCAGCTCTTTGGGATTTGCCAGCTCAGGCTGTGCATGCCCTCTGCTGGATAGCGCTGCTGGGAGACCGGGGTGGGGGGGAGACTTCCCCATGCTACTCAGGATTTACTCCATCACTCCTCACCTGTTGCCCTGCCCTCAGAAGCTTGGGAGTTTGCTTTTGTCTCCTTAATCCTTGACATCCACTGCCTTTGGTTTTAAAACGTCAGAACTAGAACCGAAATCAGCGCTGGCTTTTCCCTGTGTGTTTGGTTTTCTGGAGTGAACACTGTAACCAATGTCTTTCCTGTAAGTGCAGAACTGGCTGTTTCAGCTCGGTGTTGGTTATTTCTCGGTGTAACGGCGGCCTTAGTGGCTCGGGGAGTTGTGTCTGTGCGTGCAGAGAGCTCCTGAGGAGGAGGCAAAAGGCTGCAAAGGCATTTTGGGGTTAAAGCCTGAGAATTCCTCTTTGCCATCAGGCTGCTTTAGACGGGGCTGTGCCTGCTGCCGGCGCTCAGGTTTGTTTCCTCCTTGCTGATGATGTTGCTGACTTGCATCGGGCTTGAGGCAGGGAGGGTGAGTTCAGTAGCCAGACACTGGGCTTGGTGGTCCTGCTGCCTGGCCACCGAGTCACCCCCCAGCTCCGAGGTGATGCCTGAAGGAGCAGAGCCCCTGAGGGTTTGTGGAGCTGATCCCCCATCGGAACGCTAAGGCTCTTGATCTCTTTATCCCTGCTCGTGCCCACCGTGCTTTGCTTTAGTAGCCTTTCAATAAGCAGCGCTAGAACAGAGGTGCTTTGCAGACCAAAGATTTAGAGCCCAGGCTTGGGCTGGAGGGAGCTTTATCATCCTCTTTCAATCCTGTGTCTTTCACGGCCTTAGATCCTTATCTGCCTTGTCTTAAAGTGATTCTGTTTTCACGCTTGAGTGAAAGCCCAGGTTTCCAGATAGAGGATAAAGATCTCCTGACCTGCTCCCTGAACAAATGAGGAGGGATCACCCTGCAGTGTATTTCAATTTCAAAGAGCCCCGTGCAGCTTACCTAGGATAAACCAATCTCCAGTGCTTTACATGCAGTTCTTAGAGAGTGCTCTCGGCTCTGAGCGTTATTACTACGTGGGTTTGTCTCCTCTCTTTATGAAAACGTTGCCCCTTTTTGTTATTCTGATTCCCTAGCATTAGAGAATGCTTCTGATTTTTATTATTGTTGTTCTTGGATGCCTTCATCCCCTGCCTGTTGTATACTCCAGGAAGGAGAAGGCTAAAGCCACAGGGAATGAGTTTTTGGAGTTGTTGTTTCTCTGCAAAGCAAATTTGCCTGTTTTCCATAGCAATACAGGTGTTCAGCCTCAGATGATCCTCATTATTTCCTCCAGACTGAGATTCCATGCACATATGAAAAGGAAAAGAGACTAAAGATGTTGATGAAGTCAGGCACATCTTCACTCTAAAGGAAGGATTGTCTCCTGTAAACCTTCTTTTGCTCGCAGCCCTGAGTGGAGGTGCCCAAGTGCTCTGAGCTCGCTGCTCGTGGCTGTTTCTGCAGCTCAGCCTCTCAGAGGAGTGACACCAAGGAGGCTGTAAGGCTTCCCCAACTTGTTCAGTAGAATTCCTTGGGATAAGGCTTCCTCCCCTCATTACATAGAATTCCTTGGGATAAGTCTTCCTCCCCTCATTACATAGAATTCCTTGGGATAAGGCTTCCTCGCCTCATTAACTAGAATTCCTTGGGATAAGGCTTCTTCAACTCATTGAATATAATTCCTTCAGACAGTGCAGAAATAAACAGTTGATTTGTTTCAATACCTAATTGAATTATGAAAGTTTATTATTCTGCTCTCAATTAATGCATGTACTTGATATTAAGCTCATTAAGGTTCCCTGTCCGTGGAACGTGGTATTATTCATTGGGTGCACAATGGCAGCGCTGGCTCTGAAATGGCAATACCTGGGTGTGCTCTGCATGACTCTGAGGTGCTGAAAACCTGTTGCAAAGAGTGCAGTGAGCTTGTCCCTGTGGGATTAGACCCAGTCCAGCCTGGAATGCAGCTGTGCCATCCAGCTGTCAGCATCCAGCCTCTCTTTTGTAGGGGTCTTTATGATCTCATTCCTTCTGGTGAGGCTAGGCAAGCACTAAGTGATTCTTTAATAGAAAGCTGGTAGAATATGCTCTTCAATATTCTCTCTGGGTGTAGTTTTGCCACAGCTATTCTATTGAAAAGCACCCACAGAGAGCACCCACTGCCCTCTAATAGCTGCTATTATTTGGGAGCTTACAGAAATAGATTGAGCAATTTGCCTCAGTCCTTTGGTTTGGGTCCAATATTTCCTGCCCCGAGATCGGTGCCGAAACGAATGGCTCTGGGATGTACTGAGGGGAGCTCAGGGTGGGCACTGCCAGGCTCAGTCCCTTCCCTGCACCTGAAGGCACGGCAGAGCTGGCTGAGAGCACCCTGTGGGATGCCCTCAGCAGGCAGCACAGCCATTGCCATCGGGCTGTGTGTGTGTAAGGAAGTTTGGGGAATTAACCTTGCCTGTGTAAGCAGCAGCTCAAGCCCGGCGAGGTGAGCCGTGGTGAAGCAGCACTTTCACTCTTGAGTTTCCTTGCTGGGGGTTGTTCAGGCCAGCTCTTGATTTAGTCTAGGTTCTAGGATTTCATTTCCTTTGCATTTGGATGGTACTGCTTAAATATACACACATATATATGTATACATAATCTCCCTCGGTACTGGTACTTGCTCTGGCATCCTATTGTCTCTTTCAGAACCATTACTGTTTATTGCACAGCAGTGCAAGGGCAAAAATCCTCTTTCCCATCCAAAAGATCTCGTTCCTCTAGGGCTGTGCTCCACTCTGGGGGGTGATGCCATCCAGATGATTGGGATGAACACCTTCCCTTAGCCCTGTGTCTGGGTTGGGGCCCTTCTCTGAAGCAGATCCTGTCAGCTGTTCCTGCCCAAACTTTGCTTCCCTCGCTGGGATTTCTGCCTTATTGTCTGTACTTCACAAATCAGAAGAGGCTCATTACCATGATACTTCCATTACCCCTTCTTTGGGATGTGAAACCTCCAAACCTCCCTGAAAGAAAGAGGGGATCTGGGCTGGGTACCCTACACCTAAGGGTACACCAAGGTCGAGTTAGCAACTCCTTCTCCTCGGAAGAGGAGAGGGAGCCTTGGAGCCCCAGCGGCACCAGGGCTGCTTGTTCCCCTGCCTGGGCACACAGCCCGGGGGATACTGCCCAAAGGGGCTGGGGCTGCAGCCAGCTGGGCACCCCCTGGCAGGCACCTTGCTCCCAGCACAGCCTGCCAGGAGCACTCCAAAAATCCAGCTCCAACAGACACCACCTGCATTTTAGGCTTTCCTTCCTTTGCTTGCCCTTTTTCCCTCTGTTTTGTTTTTTTTGTCCTCCTCCCTTTTCCCCTTCTTTTCTTTCTTTTCTTTTCCTTTTTTCCTCTTTCAGTTTCCTCTCCTTTTTTCCCCCTCTTCTCCTTTTTTCCCCCTCTTCTCCTTTTTCCTTATCCTTTTACTACCTTCCTCCCCCTGCCTTTCTTTTTTTCTTGGTTGGTTGGTTGGTTTGGGTTTTATTGTTGGGTTTGTTTGTTTGTTTGGGTGTGGTGGGATTTTTTTGGTTTGGGTTTTGCTGCTTGGTTTTTGTTTGCTTTGAGGGTTGTTGTTTCTTTTTTTGTCCTTTTTCTGTCAAGTGCAAAATATTGCAAAATTCTGAAAGGTACCTGCCTGCTCTCAGATGAAAACCAAGCTATTTTTGCTGCCAAGGGCAAAAGATAGCAAGGCCTGGGAGGCACAGGGGTAGGATCTGTAGTGTACAATGGCTCAAGTATTTCACTGAGGTTTTTCCTTGGATAATTTAAGAATTCTCTGCAAATTGCAGCTTGACTTCTCTGCTGAAATGAGTCAGGTTTTTAAGGCAGAAGTATCACAGTACTGGTAATCTGTCTGTCCCTGTCAGATGGTACTGGCACAACTGGTGCTGAGGTTGGGGAACCTTCACTCCTGGCAGTGAGCACCCAGGTGAGTCCTGCCCTCACTCCCTGGGCTGCTCAAATCCTCCCTTTCTGCTGCAGCCCAACTTAGCCAAGCCTAAGACAATGTGGAATGCAAGAGCTCTAGGTTAAGGCAGAAGGAAGCTGGTTGATAATCTTCCTGGCAATGCAGATAACCCCTGGTGTGGCTGCTAACGTGTGTGTCTGTGTTCACTGCACACAGGGAAATGGGAACTGCCACCTTCAGCCTGTTCTTGGCTCTCAGACCCTCTCTAGCTCTGTGCTCCTCATGCCTGCTCCAGCTTAGACACTGAATTCTCCTTGCATTTGCCAATCTGGGTAGGAGAATTGCTGGTGAATCCCTTCAGGATGTGTCTGAGGGAACAGGCACTGATGTTCAAACCTGCTAGAAACTCTATCCTGAAATTACAGCAAGGTTTAAGCAGACTGAAATTCACAGCCATGAAAATCCCAGTCCTTAAAACAACTTCTTTGTTGTTGTTTTCTTTCCCCAGACATGTTTCCCTTCCTTGGTCTAACCAGGAGCTAAACCCCAAATGTAGGGCAGTGGAAACCTGGATTAGAATGTTCTGGTGGAGCTCCTCTCTCCAAAATAATGTCAAACCCCAAATCAATGTAGACATTTGAGTTGAAGACATTTATAGAAAGAGCTTCACTTCCTTTTCTCTGCAGATGGAAAGAGTTACCTCATGCCTCTCATGTGCTAAAAAGCCAAGGTGCCCATCTCCTGGGGCACGGGGAAGGGAGTGGGGAATCAGCTCATCTGTGGTCACGCTTTGGAGGTTGCTTCCATTTTCTCCTGAAGGGGATGAATTTGTCTGACTACACCATGGTAGGATGATGATTGACCAACAGTCCTGCCCTGCTGTCACCAGATCTTTCTAGAGCCATGGCTTTAGGTTGGTGAGGCTGAGCAGCATCTTTTTCTGGAGGTATTTAGAGAGCAGAGAGTTGAGGCTGGGTGTTTGTGGGGAAAGAGGAGCTGTGGAGCCCTTTGTCTCTCCTGTGATTGGCGTGCATTGTATCAACGAACTGGGAGCAGAGAGAGAACTGGAGATATTTACACTCCCAGAAGAAGGGAGATGCTGTCACTACCTTACCTAAAGAGCAAAGTGCACCCTTGGAAGTTATTCACCAGCCTTTGTAGGTCAACTTCTTCCATGGAGCTTTGTTTGGCTCGGAGGAGCCGGGGCAGGGCACAGCTCTCCTTGCACGTTCGGCGAGCTGCTAACAAATGGCACAGTTCAGCATTTGGTCCTCAGGTAGAAAAAACACCCCATCTCCTCAGATATCTGACAAGATTTCTTCCTTATCTCTTATTTCAGTGCTCCTTTTTTTTGTTTTGTTATCTTTCTTTTCTTGCTTTCTTTTTGTGTTTTGTTGTTGTTGTCGTTGCCTGCCTTCCCACAAATCTTACTAAGGGATACTTTGGGGTTGTAAAATATGGAGAAGAGTACTCGGTGCAGTAAAAGACTGGAAGGATTAATGCTACCCTTATGCCTCTTTTGAGTAGTTTTAGCCATGGGGCTTGGCACTGCCACCATTGTCTTTGTGCCAAAAAATATCCGCAGCGGCTGCCGCATTCTAGTACTAGAGGCTTGTCTCGAAAATTCCGCAGTGAATGCGTCGGGTGCCTACATCGCTGGAGCTTCACTCTGGGCTTTTGGGTTCTGCTTTAACAACAAAAACCCCACATTTACCCAAAACAAAATAAAGAAAAAAGCAAAACCAACCCACAAGGACTGAGAGAGAGAGAGAATCTCGAGCTCTTGCAAAGCTCGGGGTAGGCAGAACGCAGCCCGGGCTGGTGGAGGGAACTGAAAGCCATGCCGAGGGTAGAGCGAGCGGAGAAATTGGGGAGAAGCTTTTGTGCTTGGGGAGGACAAATAGTTGCTGCAAGAGCTTTTTCCCCTCATGTGGATTATCAGCACTCTGGCAAATTTTATTATCTGAGAGAAATGTGGCAGCGAATTGGAAGCAGAAAATCAACAGCAAGAGTGTGGCTAATTTTAAAGGGAGAGTTTGATACAAAAGAGATCTCTCCCCCCCACCCACCACCACACACATCCCTTTCCCAAAAGGAAGTGTTGTCACAGAAAGTATGATCATTTCATCACTGGAGTTGATAGTGAAAATCTCTCCCTCTGTGGATCTTTTGGGTGGTTTCTTGACTGTTCCCTGAATTTTGGTGATTTGTTCTGAAGGGAGGTGGCAGGTTTCTGGCTGCCTGTCGGTGGGAACAGCTTACCACCACCACCACCACCAATCTAACAAAGCGAAAGGCTTACACTCTCAGAAGGAAATGTGCTCACCCCTGATCTCCAGAGCTATCTGTTTGGTGGTAAAAGTGGATACTAGAGATGAAATCTTTACCAGGAGCATAATCCTAAATAAAAAACAAGAGAAGGAAAAAAGTCAATCTCCCGCTGGCTGCTGTGCTGCTTTGGTACCTCACAGACTTCGACAGAGTCCTGGACGAGTGCCCATTGATGTCATGGAAACACTCAAATTACTGAGAATGATTCATGTCTATGCTGTTCTCTTATCCTCCCCCACACAAATAGAAGTAGATTTTAACCCTGACAACTTGTAATTTGCAGAGGGTTTATTTTTGTATCTGGATAAATATTTTTTAACAACTGAAATTAAGCTGAGGCTGCCTGTGTCTGATCCGATAGGGACGGAGATTACCCACACCCAGCACTGCCTCCCAACTACCTTCTCTCCCTCCTTCTACTTGCTTCCCCTCCACCCTATTTTTCCACTTGGGTTTTTTTATCTTCCTCCCCCCCACACACACACACACACCCCTCCCCAGTCCTCACCATTTGTTCTTTCCAGCCACTTCTGGCCCTCTTGGGGTGATGGGGAGTAGCACAGGGATCTCCAGGCACGCCAGCCAGACATTTTGTTCTCAGCTCTCGGCATTGGGGAGGATTCAGCGTTCAGATTTCATTGTCATCTCGATCCTGAATTCTTTCTGCAAAGGCTTCCAGTGTGTTCTGAAGCCAAGGGGAGCTCTGGAGTTGGGTGATCCATCATTTCTCTACAACCACACACCAGCATTTGTGTTGAACCACATTCCAAAGTTATTCCATCTGCAAAGGGCCGATGAATTGCAAATAAAGGTTGGGGGTTCCCATGTCTTAAGTAGCTACCACCAAAACCAATCCAGAAACAGAAACCAGCTCCAAAGTCTTAAATGATGATAAGGAAAAAAAAATAATAGGTGTTTTCTTTTTATTCCAAAGCACTCACAGTGATCCAACTTTATTCCTAATGCCTCCAAAGGGCTATCAGACCTCACAGCCGTGTGTTACAGGAGAGGCTTGCAGTTGCCAGGGTGTGGGCACACCATTTTGGGAGAGGCTGCAATGAACTCTCTCATCCTTTGTCTAATCATCTGCTTCACTGTGAGCTCTCAGTGACATTTGGATGGCAGCAGGGAAACAGAACCCAGCAGAGCTCTGTGCCAAGCAGGGACCCTTGGTCTGCCCTGCTCCAGCTCCAGCCTCCGGTGAGGTGGCTGCATGCTGGCGTTGTTATAATCTGGTATTTCCAAATGAGGTTAAAGGATGTGGTTTGAATGGCTTGGGTGGCTTTGGCTTTATCTCAGCAGCGTGGGGTGTCACCACATCTCCTACCTGGGTGGGTATATGGCCACACAGACCTGGCTGGAGGTGCAGAGGTGTCCCTGGCACTGCTGGGAGTCACCCACCGAGATAAAGCGAGCAGCTGGTCCCCAGTAACTGGCACTGTGCTTTGGGGTTTTATGCCCTAGCCTATCATAAAAACTTGGATTTTATGAGTGATTTTTATTGTGTTCTTGGCTGGTTTGTTAGCTAATACCTCCCCCCCATGTGCACCCCATGATTCCCCTCACCAGAAGGGTGGTCTCTTAGTCTCAATATGTTTGGTATCAGCCCTCTTGACTGCTCTTTGTTTCGGAAGCACGTGGCGAGATGCTGCTCAGCCATGACTTAATGCTTTGCAGAAGCCACCTCTTCCCTTCGTGGTTTGGCTGGAGTCTGCCCCTTCAGACCTGAAAGAACCTTTAGTTTCCTTTGGAAATATGGTGTAACCAGTATTGCAAGTCAGGCTCTTGGATCAGAGAGTTGAAGGCTTCCTAGGGGAAAAAAATGGGGGAAAAAATAGGGTGCTCAGGGCTGGCAGAGAGTCTCAGCAGCCACTGGAGCCCAGTTCGTGTCTCAGCTTTGGGAGCAAATAATGAATTCCCAGACATTTTCCTCCCTGAGTGTCAGTTCCATCATCACTTTGGCCCTGAGGGAATTTGCTCCTAGGAAGGAGAAGAGGGAGCCACACATCCCCAGCAGGTGAAGCTGGTGAGGGCACAGTGGTAGCACACAGAGGGTGCCTGGGTGCTCAGCACCTGTGCCTAAAGGGAGGCCTGGAGGAAATGTCCCAACCTTCAGCCTGCCAGTGGAAACTCCTGGAATCCCAGTCCCAGGGAGCATGTGGAGCAGCACAGCTAAGATTGGGAAGGTCACATCAGCATCCTTAGCGTGCAAAAGCCCTAAGCCCTTTTCTGTTGCCCACAGGCATTGCACAGCAGAACAAGCCACCAGGAGAACGGGGTGGGCATCCTCTAAAGCACCTAGAGAAACTCTCTCTTTGCTTCTGTCTGTGACACATCTGATGTTGTTCTCTTTTGTTGACAGGTAAAACAGAAAGAGGCTCCTACTCGTCATACGGAAGAGACTCGAACTTACAGGGCTGCCACCAGGTAAGCAGAGACCTTCTGGGAGCCCTCCTGATAAATGAGCTTTGCTTCTGGAAGCTGTGCATCTCAGGGATCAGCCATGGCTGCAGAGGTGCACTCCTCAGCAGCAAGCTTTCTTAGGACTTAGGGTTGGAAGAGGCTGCCCAGGGAGGTGGTGGTGGAGTCACTGTCCCTGCAGGTGTTTAAGGACACGGTTCAGTGGCGTGGTGGTGATGGTTGGGCTCAATGATCTTCGAGGTCTCTTCCAACCTTTGTGACTCTCTGCTTAGATCCTGCCTGAGCTTCTCTAGCCAGGGTACAGTCCCTGGAGTCAGCCCCTGCTGATCTCTCTGTTGTTGGCCCTCAAGACAACACCTTCCTTTGGAGGTGGGTGGGTGATGAGGAGCCAGAGCGGTGAAAGCATCATCTCCTAGCTTTTGGGGGCTGGCTACTACCAGCAGTGGGAGCCTTTGCAGGATCTGTACAGTGTCGTGTGAAAACAAGGTTGTATTGAGGGATAAAAATGTCTGTGGAAATATGATTTGTTGTCCCTTTTTGTTTGGGAATTGTTTTTGGCTGGAAGTCAAGGCCAGCAGGCTAACAGCAAAGCCGTCTCGAGGGAAGCAGGAGGCAGCGAGTGAGGGAAGAGTTCTGTAATGAAATAATAAAATGCCAGTGGAACAACAAAGGTAGAGAGAGGCTGGGGCCTCCCTGCACTTTGCATTTGCATGCTTTGAAGTCTCTAGGGAGAGGCTGAGCCTAAAAAAAAAACCCCACTTATCAATAGCCAAAAGTCAGTGCTTTGTTTCCAGACAATTGATATTTCATTTTTCCCCTTTTAAAGGCACTTTGCCTTTGCAATAGAAATGGTGTGTTGAAATTCAGTTTGCTCTTCAAGAGTGTTGGGCTGCTTTGCCTTCTTGGAAGTGCAGGAGCTTCCCACTTTGGAAAACTATTGAAAGAATTTAATAGCCTTCTTAATATTCAAAGCTTTATAACTCTTCAAATCTGTCAGGGAAAGGGAGAAAAAAACCACCAGAAACCACCAAAAAACCCAGCCAAAATGCAGATTATTGTGGGAAAGGGAAGTGCTGCATCCCTTCTTTCCTTCTGGATGTCTATGGTCTTTCATAAGGTGGGGAAACATCTAGTCTGATGTTCAGGGCAGCAAACCAAAGCCATTTGGGCAATTAAACAGCAATTTCACATGTATCTTAGCAGCTTTAAAATCCTTCTGTGCTCTGGCTTTCTGGTGGTAGGAGGTAGCAGGACCCATCCAGAGGTGACTCCATCTCCCCTGCAGCTCCAGCCTCCTGCAAATGCTGCTCTGCAGCTCCCTTGGCTCTCTTGAGGCTCCCCAGTTCATCTAGACCATTTCTTTTTTCTGTGCTGCTGTTTGCTTTTAGTTTCTCTTTCAGTCTTCCTGGGGAGGATCTCATCATGCTGCAAGGAGGTTAGAAATGTTTAAAATGCCCTTGCATCTAGCTGACTTTTGGGGTCTCCAGGTTGGACTCCATGGGCTTCCTGGTCTTTTCCCACCTTGATGATTCTGTGATTCCATTTCATGTGTGGAGTTAAAGCAAATCATGCTGTGACCTCTCTCTGTGCACACCCATGGCTGTGAACATCTGCAGAGGCTTTATTCTGTAGTTTGGGAGTCAAAAGGTGATCTTGGACACTAAGGGCAGGGGAACTAAGCAGCTGCAGGCTTCAGAAGATAGTTAGCCCCAAACAGGTGATGTTTTCCTCAGCATCCTCAGCTTTCTGTCTCAGCCAGAGTGAGGTGGCACTTAGCACTGCACTGCTCCTTTGTACTGGGAGAGTTAATGCCTTTTTTTCCCTGGATGATAGCAGTGAATAAATGATTTTTGCACTTCCTTGGACCAATTTGGGACTTTTCTCAGAGTTCAGCTCTCTGGAGGGATCCTGGATTTGATCTCCATGGGGTGATGTGGGGTCAGTGACAGAGGGAACCCTCCCCAACCTCTCTCCTTTGCTGTGGTGTCATTCATGGAAGTTGAAGGCATATTAGGAAGAGATGACAATAAAAGTACAGCCAAGAAAAATACCAAGCCAGGGCTCTTGTCTTTTTGCTGTCCACATCCATGTTCTTGAAGTGTAATGGAAGAGAGGGTGAAGCAGATGAGCAGAGCCTGGACAGGAAGGAGGGAAAACAAAACCTTTCTGGGATTGAACAAGTCTGAAACCTTCAGGCTTCCAAGAGAATGAAAAGCTCTGAGCCTGGTGCAAGGTTCCACCCACACTGCTTCTCTAGACACAAAATCCTGAAGAAGAGGAGTTGAATTCCCCAGGAGATGCCTTGGGGTGCCTGAGGGAGCAGCAGCAATAGCTCTGGGAGCTCCTTTCTTCTTGCCTTAACTCTGTGCTGCTTAGCAGTTCCTCACAGAGCCACTCTGTTGCTGCTTTGGGGAGGAAGATCAGCAAGGCCAGGAGTCTTCCAAAAATGCCTACCTGCTTGATGGCTCTAACTTGATTCTGGTTTAGTCTGACTTGTTGGTTGGCAACAGCACTGCTGCTGTTTCTTGGAGCCAGAGGATCTGGACCCAGCAAATAACTACTATTATTAGGCTGCTGGTAGCATGTGCTGCTTCCTGGAGTTGGCTCTGCTGATTGATTAATAGTGGATGAGCCCAACTTGGAGTCATCCAGAGCTGTTGTGCTTTTCTGAGCAGGAGTTAGTTCCAAAAAGCAATGAATAAAGAGAGCTGGATGGCCAGAAAACATAACACCAGTGATTTCCAAGGCAACCCAGAAGATTGGCCAT
Organism: Galbula dea; assembly: GCA_013399015.1. Classification (NCBI taxonomy): domain Eukaryota; kingdom Metazoa; phylum Chordata; class Aves; order Piciformes; family Galbulidae; genus Galbula; species Galbula dea. The sequence continues at coordinate 19,707 of VWZX01000698.1, forward strand.
GGGAATAAATGAGACAAGCCTTTGAAAATTGGGATTAGGCCTTTTTTTTGGCACAGCCAAAGTAACAGATACTTTGCTTTTAAGGTGTTTTAACTTCAAGCAAAATCCCCAAATCCTAAGATGACTTGTTTTTACTACTGAGTCTTTCAGAAAGTCAGTCTCAGTGTTGGTTTTGGATGTCCTGATTTTCTGGAGGCCAGTTGGAACCATCTCCCTCTTAAAAGCTGCCTCTGGAATGAAGTGTTAAGGTAGAAGCTTGTGGATGAGCTCAGCCAGATATTTTTTTTCCCCCTTTTTTTTGGGGAGGGGGGTTAATAAACCCAACTGCTACCAAGATAGAATCAACTTGCTGCAGACTGAGATGATGTCTGCTTGCCTTCAGCTGGCTTCACCATGCCATGGTCAGGAGAAAGGCCAAGCCAGCAGCCCTAAAGGCTGGACCAGAATGGCTCCTTCAGGGCATTTGCAATGCCCTGGGCATCCCAGGGCAATCCCTTTCCTGAGGGACCATTTATTCCAGGAAGCCAGATCAGAAAAAGCCAGGCTCTGAGGTCCTGAGGTGTCAGAGGGATGTGACTGGCAGGACTGTCATTCTATTTGCTTCCCAGATGTGGTGCTGAGGGCCATGGTTTGGTGATGACCTGGCAGTGTTAGGTTAATGGTTGGACTTACCTTCAAGGTCTCCTGTAACCAAAATGAGCCTAGGATTCTTCCTTTCAATACCTTTTCTTCCCTTACTGCTCTCTTTAGCCACTTTCTGTCCAAGACCTCTCCCCTCCAGCCTCCTGGAAGCACTGGTGGAAGTTTCCAGAGGCTGATGCTCAGGGCCACATCTGGCTGAGATGGCTAGAGACTCAAGTTCATGCAGACCCAAGCAGAGTTCAGCCTCCTTGGAGCTGCTGCTGTTTTCCCTGTGTCTCTCCTCTCCCAGCAGATCTGACTCCAAGTATTTGTTGGATGTTGTAGCAGGTCCTGCTTCAGCCACCACATGCTCTCTCCTGACCTCCCTCCCCTCTTTTCTCCCTCTGCTGTCCCCCTGGGATGGGTGAGAGGAATCTTTGGCCCATGATGGGGCTGGTGGTCTTGTTTCAGGAGCTTTTCTCCTCCCTTTGTGCCATAGCTTGTTCTGAGGGGAGGAGTCCATTGCCTTTGCCTCCTTTAGCAGGTGGCTGACACACTCCCTGCTCCTGTCCCATCCCTTTCTGTCCCTCACCTGTCATAGAACAGAACAGAAGAGAAGAAAAAGCCTTGGGGGTTTGATTTTGGAATGTTTATGGCTCAGTGGAGGGGAGGAGGTGACATACCTTTGACAGAGCTCCTCTGCAGAAGAAGCAGAAGCATTCCTGGAACACATGAAGCTGAGTGTCATGGCAGTGGAAGGGAAGGCACAGGAGGTGTCTGGAGCTGCTGCAGATGGATTGCCACAGCCCAGCTGCCCATCCTTGCCCTGTCCCTGTGCCCAGGAAGGCTGTAAATCCTTCCACAAGGCTCTGAGTCTCCTGCTGAGGAGGGAATGGACAGAAATAGCTCTTGCCCATTTTCTTTATTCTACCACAAGTGCTTGGGACTTCCTTTTTCTGCTGTGAATTATGGAGTTGTTGCAGTTTCTCTGATGATATCAAGTCCAGCAAAGACAGAAGGGGGTGGGGGGGGGGAGAAGAGAAAAGCAAAGCAGGAGGATTATCTTTTTATCTGATGTGTACTTTTAAAAGGTTCTTCTTCAGTGCTTCATTCAGCATGAGATTGAGACTAATGCATGTTCTGAAAGCAGGCTTCTGATTTAAGCTGCTAAAGAATAGCTATTAACCAAAATAACTCTGGGGTTGCTGCATCTCTTGAGGCCTCACAAGGGCTGTCCTGTGTGTGTCTTTCAGTCCTTTTGGTGTCTTGGCTTGATCAACATCATGTTCTTTGGGTTCAAAATGCAGAGCATTTTGGAAAGGGCAGAGTGGATCTTCAGCCAGTTTGCTGGGGGCAAGAGGCTGGGGCCAGACTCTGCCCAGTGGTGGCCAGGGCCAGGCCAAGGGGCACTGGGCACCAACTGGCACCCAGGAGGAGAAACTTGTTTGCTGTGAGGGTGTCAGAGCCCTGGCCCAGGCTGGCCAGAGAGATTGTGGAGTTTCCTTGTGTGGAGAGCTTCTGGCTGATCCCCAGAGCTCCTTTCCACCCCTCACCATGCTGGGATTTTAGGAATGTGGGATTCTGTTTGCTTTTGCCTCCCCTTTTCAGGGTGCACAGTGCTGACTGCAAAAAGGGAAAGGTGTGAGCTGAGCTGAGCTTTGCCCAGGGTTGGAGCTGCTTCTCTTTTTGTGCTTGGCTCTTTGCACATCAGGACAGAGAACTTCTCTGCTTTATTAGGATTGTGTACAAGAAGTTATTAAATTTCATCTCTGGAATACACCTGCAGTAAAATAACAAAACATTACTGCACTTAAGGAACATGTGTGTGCACTGCAATCTTCTAGCCCTCCCTTCCAAGCAGCTGCTGATGGATTTCCAGAGCCATTGGCTCAATTCCCCAGAGCCCACCTCTAATAATGGAGTCACATCTGCCATGGCAGCATTAGAGGCATATGTAGCTTTATTTGAAAGCTATACCTGTAGATAAAAACAATGAAATAACTCCTACCTCAATTGCATTGCCAGGCTCTCCTCCTCTAAAGATCAGATTGCAGAGCTCTTGGAAGCAACAGAGAGCTCTTGGGAGGCTGCTGTTCTCAGTGAGCTTTTGGTGCTTAGTCAAAGAACTGGATTTCCTTCTATTTGGGTGGCAAGATTCCTTTAGCTAGAAGAACTTCTCCTTCCCTAGGAAAAGCTGTCTTAAAGTGATAAAAGATAGCAAGGAGTTGGGGTTCTTTAGGAGTCTCTTAATCTATTTGTTGTGATGTGTGGTGTGCTGTTATGGGCTGCAGGGTCCAGGCTCCTGCAGGAGCCTGGACCCTGCAGCCCATAATAGCACACCACAGAAAGCTCCACTGCCCCAAAAAATAGACTAGGTTTATGCTGAGGGTGGGGAGAACCTAGCCCAGGTTGCCTAGAGAGGTGGGAGATGTCTCATCCCTGCCACCATCCCAGCTCAGGTTAAACCTCAGAGGCTGGGAGCAACCTGCTCTGCTTGCAGCCACATATTTTGGGTTCAAAACAGGTAGAGATGTGGTACTTGGGGATGTGATTCAGTGGCATGAGGGGGAGAAAAGTTGATGGTTGGACTTGATGGTCTCAGAGATCATCACTGTCTTCTCCAGAGATCACAGTGCTGAGCTGATGGCTCTGTGCTGAGCACCCTGTTCCTTTCCTTGCCTGTTTTACTAACCTCTCCTGTAGGGAACCTTCTAGACACTCATCTGCCACAAGCCTGGTGACCACTGCATTGCTGATTCCCCCAAAGACCATTTCCCAGAGCCTTTTCAGTGCCCAGGGGTTGTTGTTTGCTTCCCCCAGCCCCTTCTGCCCTGTGGTTACTCTGCAGGGGGGGAATCAAGAGCAGCTTAATGACCCTGCCCTGCTGAAGGGAACTTCACACACCCAGCAGCTCAGGGTAGAGGAACAAGATCCTTTCCAAGCACTGCTTGCTGCAATAATCCCTATTTTCCAAACACAGAACATTGAGGCAGGATCTGGCCTTTCCTGACAACACTGCTAAATTCATTTCCTTCAAGTCAGAAAAATCTTCTCTCCCTTTGCAAACTTCTTTGATGGAAGCAATCTGAGCTGGCCACATACCTCTTGAGCTTCCAAACCTAAAACATCTCTTTGCACAGGCCTCATCATGATCTTGGAGGGCATGGAAATGGAAAGAGGTGAAGGCATGGAGAGGCTGAGGCCTGAGTGAGCAGCTCTTTGCCTGTGGAAGCTCCTCACCTGTTGCACTGCAGCTCTGGGAAGGGTTAGCTAAATACAAACCCACCAGCTGGATATTTTTAAGAGCTTTCACATTCCACTAAACTCTCCCCACCTGATTTTCACAGAAAGCTCTTTAACTTCCTTCTTGTTAATAGCTGGAGGGGGGAAAAAAAATATACCAGCAAGCTATTTCCATCCCACTTGAAAGGCTGTTGGAGTTGCCTGGTACCAGGCTGGGCTCTCTGGCTTTGGGAGAGGACACTCTAGCCATGTTTCTGGTGTTGTGTGATCTCTTCCTTGGCTTCTTGGCTTAGAGAAGAAGTAGTTCCTGTTGATAAAAAGAGATTTCAGGGGCTGGCTGAGGATCTGAATCCTACCAGCTATTTATGTATGGAATAATTCAAAACAATGACTAAGTTCTGCTCTCAGCCTGCCTAAAAAAAGCAAAGCCTCTGCTACCTCAAAGCCAGGCAACATCAAATGGCTGTAGAGTTGTCATGGAGCATTCCCTGCTTCTGCTCTAGTTCTTTCTCCTCCTCCTTCTGAAGATGTTTTTCCAGCTTGTTTTAATTCAACACTAAAATGCAGCAGTGGCCTCAGAATGTACCAGGGGAGCTTTAGCTTGGCCATTAAGAACTTGTTCTTCCTAATTGTTGTTCTTCCAAGGGTTGGTAAACCCTGGCAGTGGTGGAGTTTCTATCCCTGGAGGGGTTGGAAAACCCTGGAGCTGTGGTGCTGAGGGCTATGGGTTAGTGGTGACCTGGCAGTGTTGGGTTAATGGTTGGACTTGGTGATCTTCAAGGTCTTTTCCAAGCAGAGTTCCTCAGGATCCAGATCCTTGCATCCCACCTACATTTCATGTGCCTCCTCAACCATCTGAAGGGCTTCCCTGACTCTTGCATGGCTGTTCCCAAGGATTTGGGGCAGAGGAAAGGTTGCAGCCCAGGAGCCTCCTGCAAGAGCCTCCCCCAGGGAGACCAGGGTGAAGGTGGCTGGTGGTGGCATAGCCCAGACCACTCTCTGTGGGGTGAGCAGCTCCTTAAATCCTCCTGCTCTCATTCTCAGTGCCTAGGTGTGGGCTTCACAGCTGGAGCCTGGGGACCATGGCCCAACGATTCAGTGCTGCCTTCTGGGGTGTTTTTCTCACTTCCCCTTTCCTGTTTTGCTTGATTTTCATTGTTCCTCTTTCAGAGCTTTCTTCCCCCATAACTGACATGTGTTTTGCTGCAGGCTGTGGCCTCTGTGTGAAGGGTTGGAGGTGGAGGAACTGAGTTTGAACCCTTTAGTGCTGCTAAAAATCTGGTATTTTGTAAAATCACAGCATAGTTGAGGGTGGAAGGGAACTTCCAAGGTCATCTAGTCTAACCTCCATGCACTGAGCAGGGACAGCTGCACCCAGAACAGGTTGCTCCCAGCCCCAAGCAGCCTGAGTTGGGATGGTTCCAGGGTTGGGGACATCTCCCACCTCTCTGGGCAGCCTGGGCCAGGCTCTCCCCACCCTCAGTGCAGAACATTTCTTCCTTCTCTTTAGTTTAAATCTCTTCTCTTTCAGCTCCAAACCATCACCCCCTGTCCCATCCCTCTTGCCTTCAGCTGCAGCCTCTCCTCCTCTCCCTTATGTTCTCAGCATTAATTCAGCTTAGGAACAAAGTCAATTTTAAAGCATTTTTTCCCCCCTTTCTGGCTTTGAAAAGTGCCAAACACATTGTTTTTGGGGGGTGCTTAACAAATCCTAAGCAGGAAAAGCAAAAGGAGCCAGGTATTGTCTGTGCCTTTGCAGCAGGTGAGGTGTCTGCCAGGCACTCAGGTCTCCTGCTCCTGGTTAGCAGCAGTGGAGGAGTTAGGATTTGTGCTTTCAGTTTGAAGTTAATGACAGAATATAACCATCTGGCTGTGTGTTCAGAGGGCTGGCTTTGGGGGCTTTAACTCTTTTCTGGCTTGGAAAATAAAGCCTGTTTGACTGTCAGGAGAAAAGATTTTCTTTGTTTTAAAAGAGTGAAGATAGAGTATGGTTAGAATTAGGAATGTTTCCAACATCTTTTGTCTTTCAGAAGCATCTGGGGAGAAATGCTAACAAAAAAAACCCAACTCTGGCACTGCACTGGAGTTACCTGGGCATTTCTGCATCTCTGTTTCTTGACATGCATTAAAATAGATAGTGCTGCCTCTACACTGGTAGCAAGGTGCTGTGACAAATCCAGTTTGGGATGGGGAGGGAGAATTCAAAAAGGCAATTAGCTGCCAGGCATATCCCAGCCACAGGCTGATCTCTTGTGCCATGGAAGGAGTGAGGTTGCTGCAGCTCAGAGTAGTCTAGGACATGGTTGTGGTGAACAAGAAGAGGCTTCCAGCTTCTGCTCTCCTGCTGCAGATGGGTTCTCAGGGAGGATTCTGTCTTCACCATCCCTGGAAGGCTTGAAAAGCCATGGAGATGTGGTGCTGAGGGCCATGGGTTAGTGGTGACTGCTTCAACTGGTGATGGTGGAAGCATGGTGGCACCATGAGGGCAAGCTGGTGCTGCCTGGCTTTCCATTGAACACAGGCACTCTTCATCTCTCCTGGAAGCCTTGTGTCCTCCTGCAGTGCTGGCTGGGAGGCAACATGGGCATGTGGGGGTGGGGGACACACAGCTCTGCTCTGCCTCACTGAAACACCAGCTTGTTAGATTTTTACCTGTCTCAGCATAAAAAAGGTGCTTTTCCTCCCCCTTCCCATTTCTCACAGCAGCTGACTTTGCCAATGCTGGTGTTGTTCTAGGTTGACTGTAATTTTTTTGTCCTGTCTTAAAGCTCAAGGTGACCTAAACTTTGCAGGTTGGACTTCAAATGAATATGTCTTTGCATTTAGTGAGCCTCAACTCTGGGCTGGGTTGGAATAGATCTGTATCCAGGGAGGAGTGTGGACTTTAACTGGGTGGGAAAAGATTGCCAGTAGCAAAGGGAAAATCAAACATAGAGGCCAAGAAAAAAGTTGCTATTTTAAATCCCAGGAGTGTCCTTAGCTGGATTTAGGAGCATTTGCACCTTGGGGTTCTGCAGGAGAGGACTGGGACCTTCCCAACACTGCAGACAGAAGGCATTTGCCCCATGAGACAGGGCTTTGGTACTCAGGCTGCTCAAGCTTGAGTTTTCCATGGTCCTTTCCCCAGCAAAAGGATGATTGTGTCTTCACATCATCCCTGGCTCTTCAGCACCCAGCTCCTGGCAGGGTCATTGCCTAGCTGCAGGCTGAATGCTGGCTGATGCTGCACCTCCAGCTTCCTCTGTTCCCTCTTCCCCTGCCTCAGGGACTCAGAAGGGCTATGGATGGGTGGCTCAGGGGCTTCCTTCTCCTCAGCTCTGCCAGCTCTGAGCCTCCAGCAGGCAGGGCTGAGTTCTTTGCAGCCCTTAGGGTACCGTTAGTCCCACTTCTTCCCTTTGCTTCCTCCCCAGGCCCTGCCCGAGGTTTCACTTCTCTGCTGCTCACCCCTCCTGCACATCAGCCTGGGAGCTTTTAACTGCTTCAGCATCTTCCCCAGAGCTCTGTGCTGCCATTCCCCTGAGTGATGCATTCCCCTGAGGACACACAACTGGCTTTTACCCTGAGGGTAATCATTTCCCCCCCATCCCTCTGACAAAATCTTGCTTCCCCATGGAGGGAGAGGCTGCTGTTTGCTTCTCAGGCTGCTGAGCAGTAAGGAGTTAAACCAAACATCCTCTGAGGCACTTCAAGTATTTAGCATGGGCTTGGTGGTTGTGGTTTTTTTCTTGGACAGGAAGTTTCTTTGGTCTCTCAGATGTTTTCAGGGTAACTTTGCTTCCAAATATTAGGAACATCCTTTCAGACAAAGGCTGTTTTCCCATGCATGTGAACTCCTGGCAGCCTTACTTCTCTTCTCCCTTTCAAAAGGAACCCAAGAATGATAGCATTAGAAATGAGAATTCAGCCACAAAACACCTTTGGAAGGCTGAAGCATGTCAGGATATTTTCCTCTGCCTGAGACAACTGGAGCCAAGAGTTTTGTTGTAAGCTGTTTGGAGTGGAAGGCTGACACAGGGAAGAGCAGTCAGAATTGACTCCTTAAGTTAATGGGGCTGCTTTTGGGGTTGGGAATTATTTAGCAGAGAGGGAATATTTTGAAGCAAGTGGTAAGGGTAGGACATCCTTCCTGAATCATCTTGAAGTGCATGTCATTAATCCTCAGTGCCTCCTGTAGCATCTCCCTTCCTCCTCTCTCTGAAGTGACCACAATGCTGCTACCTCCCAGATAGTGTAGGATTGGAGATGTTGGAAGAAGTGGCCACTTGGAGATGTTCTGCACTTCAGTGCTGCATGGAAGGGCAGATATTTGTGTGCTGGGAGGTGCTGTGGAAAACAGGGGTGCCAAGCCTCTGGGTTTTCAGGATGTTCTCCTGACTGCAGACCCTTTTGGGGTGAATTTTGCTAGTAATGGGCTGGTAGGTTCACATTCTCAGCTCCTGTGGTTCCTTCCTGACACCATGATGTTACAAATCAAGAGCCCATGACAATCTCAGGTTATTTCCCTTTTCAGAGAGGGGCTGTAGGTGCTGAATTTGGTGTTAATCCAGACTGCCCTGGTGCAGGGTGAAGCTAACAGCCCCAGGGCAAGGATCATCCTCCCTGGGAGCCACACAGAGCAACCTCAGCCTCTGCAAAACATCTGAGAGGAAACAGCCTCAGGTTGTGCCAGGGGAGGTTTAGGTTGGACATGAGGAACTATTTCTTCCCCAAAAGGGTTGGCAAGGCCTGGCCCAGGCCAGTGGTGAAGTCTCCATCCCTGGAGGGGCTGAAAAGCCCTGGAGCTGTGGTACTGAGGGCCATGGGTTAGTGATAACCTGGCAGTGCTGGGTTAATGCTTGCACTTGATGATCTTCAAGGTCTCTTCCAACCTAAACAGTTCTGTGTTTCTAACTGCTGGAACTAACACTCTGAGTCCACAGAAGTGAACTTTGGAAGCTGCTGTTGTGCTGATGTTCTGTGTAGGTCTCAAAAAGCACAAGTGGGAAACAAAAGAAATTACCCCAGAAAGGTTTAAACTTAAAAAGAGCAATTTCAACTTATGTAGAGGAAGAGAGAGTGTAGCTAGAGAACTCATAGTGGTGACATTAATGCCCAAAGGCTGCTTGAACATGAGAAATCATTTGATAATACCTGCAAGCATGTTTGGAAGGGAAAAGGTCAAAGCCAGAAGAAAAGTGCTGAGCAGTGTGCACAGCTATCTGAAGGTTGCTGCCCTAGAAGGCAGAAGAAATGAAACCAAAGGTTATTTGCCATCAGAGAGAGCAACTAAACAAAATGGATTCTAATTGCTCTCTCTTGGTCCCTGTGAAAAAGGAAATCTCTTGTCAGAGAAGTTCTTTTCTTCTTGAAAAGCCTAAATTTCTCTGCAGGTGCTTTGTGAGGTTTCTGGTTTGTTGCTAGGAAAAGGGAAGCAGGACCTTAGCTTGCCAGCAGGTCAGGTGGAAGCCAGGGAGATGATGGTTCCTCTGTTTGCCATCCCTGGGCTGTCATTTGCCCTGGGCATGAAGAGAGAAAGCCTGGACCTGAGCTGTACAGATCTTCCTGAGAGCTGCCAAATTTCCAAGGCAAGGAATATTTGGAGGGATCCAGCCAGATTCTGAACAGATGCCCTTGATAGTCATGTGATAAGGGGAAATTTAGTTTCCTAATTGGATTAAAAGCAGAGGATTGAAATCACAGGAGGAAATAAGCCCAGAATGATTCAGATGTGTTTGTGGCATGATTTAGTGAACTGGACTTTATGGAAAATGCACAGAATTTGGGGACAGAGTGGGGAGGAGCAGCTGGAATCAGGGTGCTGAGATGTGCTCCTGGGACTGGGCCTGTCAGGACACTTGCAGTTGGAAGTGCCAAAAATCAAAAATGTCCAAAATGTGGCTTTTGTTGCTTTCAAAGTGATGTATTTTGGGGCAAGCTGGCTGATAAAGTGATACAATCTAGGTAAAGGTGCCATGGGTCATCCCAGCTCTTGGCTCTGCCACCTCTGAGTGTGCAGGTGTGGGCTGAGGCTCCCCAAGTGCCCTGGCACCCTTCAGCACCTCCAGGTCACCCAAGGGTGGGTGTCCCCATCCCCAAAGACCCCCTTGGTCTGGTTCTGCTCAGCTGTTCACTGGCTACACCTACAGACACTAAGGCTGCTGGTGGTGGAGCAGGAGAAACCTCTGTACAGCTCTGGGTGGGAGGGTGCTGGGGGTCTCAGCCTTCATCCCTGCTCCTCAGCAAGCAGGAGAAACCTCTCTGTACAGCTCTGGGTGGGAGGATGCTGAGGGTCTCAGCCTTCATCCCTGCTCCTCAGCAAGCAGGAATAGCCTCCGTAGTGCTCCGGGTGTTTGTCCTCTGCTTGTGCCCACGCAGTGCCTCAGTGAGAAGAACATCTGGCCCATGGTTGCTCTCCAGCTCCATCTTGCAGGTCCCACAGCTGGGCTCTCAGGAACCCTCCCTCTGAGCCTGACCCACCAGTGTTTGGCAGTGGTTCAGCAAAGGAGCTTAATCTGTTTTCATCTCAGCCCAGTTCTCTCCTGCCTGCGACATCCCCGTGATGTGTTTGATACCAGAGAGCAGCAAGATATCAACAGCAATACACATCCAGGTTGCCAGCAGAAAAAGGCCCCCCCCCCCAAAAGAAAAAAAGCCTTGGCTGAGGTATTTTTTTCTCCCTGATCAGTGTTTTTAGAGGCTTCAGGGCTGTTTAATCTGAATTAGCAATGTTGTGTTAGTGAAATGCAGCACTCGGAGCTCTAATCTCACCTGGTTTGGTAACAAAGGGAACAGACAACATCTCCACCTCGCTGGAAATCGCTCTCCTACCTGGTAGGTCTACAACAAACACTGGAGTGAAATTCACAGCAGTTTTGTGCAAAACTTCAGCTTTGCAAGGGAAACAACATTTGTTTTTTTCCAGGAAGGGTAATATGATCTCCATATGGATGTGACTTGTCTGTTCTCCTTGCCCAGCTTTCATTCTTTGTCTAGTTACTCACAGTTTAGGCTTCACCCCTTGGTGACTTCCTTCACCGAGGCAGGACTGTGTGTACCAGCGAGAGAAGTGAGCCCCTTGCAGCTGATCCCAGATCCAGCTGCACTGCTCCAGGGGGAAAAGAGATTCTGCTCCCTTTTTTTTTTCCCTTTCTTTCCCCCCCCCCCGTGTTTTGGGGTTTTTTTAGCCCAAACTCTTTACGTTCACCTGGCAAATTTAATCTATTGTTGATTAGGAAACAGATCAAGTGGAGGCAGCACGGGGCTGGGCATCCAGTTGGGGTGTAAAGCGACAGGGACGAGCTCCAGGATGTGCCAGCCTCCAGGATCCAGACCCTGGATGTACATTAAAGATCTAATTAAAGGTGGGGAGAGGACTCTTGATAAATTTACCACTAGGCTTTTGAGCTCATCCTTTCTTCCTGCTAAATACTAACTCTGGTGCCTAATCATTCCTGGGAGTTCAGAGCCGTGGCTCGGAGCGGAGGCGAGCTCCGAAGGCTGGGGCTTCGATGGCTTTGGGGCTGTGAATGCTTCAGCTCTCTCTTTGTGGCAGGCCATTAGCAGGGTGACATGGAATATAATGCCCATTGTGCCTTTTCCAAGCCATATATGAGGAGATCCAGATTTGGATCCTGGTTCTCCTCCCCGGAACGCTGGGTGAGGTCCCCTCTGTGCAGAATCCCATCGCTTCTTTACCCGCCGAGAGCGACTCCGTCCTGGAGCAGACAAAGGAGGAAGCTTTGCTCTGCTTTGGGTTTATTAATTTGTAGGCAAGAAAAGAATCTGTGACAGTTCTGGGCAATATTCTTTGGGATTTTTCTTTGTATTTTCAAATGATTTGCTGTAGGAAAAGCTGTTTCTGACACAGGCCTTAGATTTCGTTTGGCACCGGCGAGATACGTAGTGTTAATTGAGTACGCTTGGCACACAAGGCTTCGGTCCATGCAGCAGCAGGGACACCTTGACTCTGGGCTGGGAGCCTGGTGGGGGGGACAGCACCCAAGGGTGAGGAGATCTCAGGTACCAGATCCCAGCTCCAGCACCTCCCAGCTAGGGCAGGAGGAAGGAGCAACTGGTGGCAAAGAGAAGGGTTGGGTGGCTCGCCGAACAAAAGCCTGGAAGCTGCTCCAAATGTTCCCTTCTCATGGCATAACACAACTTTGGGCTATTTTTTCTTTTCTTTTTCTTTTTGCTATAGAAACCTCTGCATCTTTTTTCCTCTTTACACAGTGTTTGGATGACAAAACCAAACCACCACAGGGTATGTGTGTGTTTGATGCTCCCGAAGCAAATCGTGTTTCATCGAAGATAGTTAGTTTGCAGACGCCGCGGTAGAGAGAGAGAGAGGGTTGGTGATGGAGAGGGTTTTGTTGGGCTTTTGGGTTTTGTTTTGGTTTTGGAAGTGGGATGAAATCTAGGAGGCTGCTATAGGAATGGATACAGCTGATGGCTCCCAGTCTTTCAGCCTCCCTGACATATGGATAAAGCAGGCACAGATTTAGCAGGTCTGTCTTTATGTTAAACCCTATACGTGATAAAAATATATGACTGAAGCAGATGATTCCTGCGCCTTCCTTCCAAAGCATCCCCTAAACCCAGGTTGGTTTGCAAGGGAAGCTCACAATGACTCCAGAAGCTTTGGCTTTGGGGGGTGTTTTTTGGTTTGTTTTTGCTTTTTTTTCCCAGGAGTTTCTTTGCATCTCTTATGCAATAGACTCCAAGCCCCGTTTTGCCGGCGCAGGTGTTGTTTGTTGCAGGGAGCATATTCATTGCAGGTGTATATTAGGCATTAGCTGAACGTCAAGATATTAGGAAGCCGGCTCCTTGTGAGTGGTGGGGTTTTTTTTCCTCTCTCTGAGGTCTGTAGAGGCAGATGCTAGGCTGCACACCAAGAAAGGCTTTCAGCCCCAATCAGTCCGAGCCCATTTGGCCATCCCTCATCAGCCATTCCCCCTTGAGCCACCGCTCTGGGAAAAGGAAACAAAAAGAGGAATATGCGTTTTCTGGAAGCAAAAGTTATCTTGAAATGTTTTTAGAAGTATAGTCAAGGAGTAAGGATGTTTTAATTTCTGATTTTCCAGCTCATGGCTCATATTTGACCAACTGCTTTCAGCAGAAGACATGCCACTTTGTTGAGCTATTTAGGAATCAAAAAGACTGTCTTAATTTCAAACAAGGAGCCTTTGTTTTAGTTGGTGACTGCCTTGTGAAATTTTTCAGTTCTCAGCGGGTTAACCAGGGAACAGGGGCAGAGTCATAATTGGCCTATTTAGAGTATTTTGCATGTGAATAGTGTGTTAGTGAAGCATTACTAAGTCTGTTGTGAGTGACATGGTGATTAGAATTTAGATTAGGGAAAACACATTCTGTACTTTATCAAGTACAGTAATTAGTTCAGTCAGTAAAAGTTGATTACAAGTAACGATAAAAGTTAGATTTTTTTGGGGGGGGGTGGGCCTTAATTTTAAAATTTCTTTTATTAAATGGTAAATTTGTCCTTACTAGAGATGGTAGGTGCTACACCTGGTTTATTGCCTATCAGAATAATTAAGGGAACAATGTGTTCAATGCAGAGTGTAATCAGGGGATTTATATATTATGGGTAAGTTTGGAAGGAGTTTATAGCAAATAGAACATTACTCAGGAAATTGTTCTTGGGTCACAGTCTGGGAAAGATTCCTGGTGGGATTGGTGGTTTTTTTTCACTTAGGGTGTGGGTCAGGTGATGGTTTCTGCTAGTCCAGGGAAGCCATAGTCCTTTGGTGGCTGAGAAAATGTGGTGTTTTTTGGGATGCATCCTGTTAGTGAACGGTGCAGGCAGAAAATGGATATATTGAAAGCCCTTCGTTGCTGCTGCTGCTCTACAATAGCCTTAATTGTCTGGGGCTTTCTGAGGTGCTTTTTTTTTTTCCCCTCCTGATGGCATCACCAAAAACAAAACCAAAAAAAGAATTATTAATAATGGCTCATTTTGTGTCCACATTTTAATCACATCTTTCTGTGCATCCAGCTCTCTTGCAAAACCTGCTCTATTTAATTCCCTGAGCTGAATTTTCCCTCGCCCACCGATAGACAATGAAGCTGTTTGATGCGAGCCCTTCGCCAACAGCCCAGATTGGGTTTGATTTCACTTTTATTAGTGGTAAATCCCTGCACTTAACTATCTGCTTTGCAGGGAAGCAAGGACATTCCCTTCCCTATCTCTCAACTAAATCTATTAACAAGAGCTCCCAACAAGTTTGGGGGTGGTTTTTTTTTTTTGACTGTTTGCAATGGAATAAGCAGGCAAGAAGTCTCCTTTGCCATGGTATTTGTAAGGAATGGTTCTGTGTTCCCCCTAGCAAAGATGCTCAACTGGAAATGTTTGTAATGTCTCCTTTAAAGCTTTGGCAGATCCTCGGTCTCGGGCGTTTTCGGAGCCTTAGGAAGGTTTCTTTTCCTGGGTTATTTTTAGGGATGAGAAGTAGCTAATGATGAGGAAAGTCAGATTTAACATGCACACGCACACACACACGTCTATATTTTTAATCTTTTAGCAAAGTCTCCTCGGAGGTGACATGGATATTGGCAACCCAGGAGCGCTCTCCCCCACTAAGCCTGGCTCCCAGTACTATCAGTATTCTAGCAATAACCCCCGGCGGAGGCCTCTCCACAGCACCTCTATGGGTGAGTGACTTTGTCTTCAACCTTTGTTGTGTTGGGGGTTTTTTTGTTGTTGTTGGTTTTCTTCCCCCCCCCCCTTTTTCCCCATTTCAACAAATAATTGGAGTTTTGTCCTGTTTAGCCATACTTTGAAATAAATCCAATCAGCGGTGGCGCGGCCGCAGCGGCGGTGCCAGGGTTCTCGAAGGGGCTTAGTTAACCTTAGCCGGTTGCTCCTCTTTGTCCAGCCTGCAAGGAGCCTTCAAAAAAATGGCTTTTTCTTTTTTTTTAAAGCCATTCTCTTGTCCAGAGAAAACAAAGCCTCTAAAGCTCAGCACCAAAATATGACCAATTTTCCAGCAGTCGCTTGTCGGAAAGCAGAGCGGCAGTTTGCCGAACCGCAAGCGGGGCGACTAGCGGCTGGGGCTGGAGAAGAATTGGGGTGCAAAGAACAAAAAATCCAACCCTTTCTAACCAGACACCCTTCTGTCTTTTTTTTTTTTCTTTTGGTTTTGTTTGGTTTTGGTTTTTATTTTGTTGTTTTTTCCAGAAGTACAAACAAAGAAAGTTCGCAAAGTTCCTCCAGGTTTGCCATCCTCAGTAAGTACCTCGCGTCTTGCCTGGCTCGCTTGCGCTCGCGGTGGCTTTGTTCGCTCGCAGGGAGCCTGGCTGCCGGGCTGGGTGAGCCTCGTGGCTTCTCCCCACTTGGAAGTTGATCCATCTGAGGGGTGGGGACGAGCAGGTGCCTCTCGGATGGATTCTGGAGCTGGCAACACGTACCTGCACGGGGCCCCGCGCCGCTCGGCGCCTTTGTCGGGGTGCAGCTGGCCGAGGGACGCGTGCGGTTACAGAGAGGATTTAGGAGATGTTGCCCTGGCTCTTATCTTGGGATGTGGGGATACAAAACGCCTTTGGTTACCTGCAGCCAGAGCTGGCTGGGTTGTGGGAGGGGAGGAGGGCAGCCCAGGTGCTACTAACCGCTGGCATCCAGCTGCCGCTCCGAGGCATTGTGGGTCGCTTGCTTCAGCCGTGCTGTCAGCGCTGGGGGGAGGCAGGGCTTTCCCCAGCCTGTGGAGGGACAGCTCTGATGCCTCCCTGGAAGGAGCTGCTGGGTGCCATCCGGCCACGCTGGCCACCTTGCTCAGTGCCGAGCCTGAAAGCTTGGCATCCTGCAGGCAGAACTTGCCCTTTCTCCTTGGCTCCTTTGTTTTCGTGGTCCAAAAGATTATTCTCTTAGTTTTGGGAGGGGTTTTGTCCTTCTGTAAAATCTTTGTGGGTTTGTTGTTGGTTTGGGTTTTTTCCCCCTGAAAGAGCTTTACCAAGGTGCTGTACATTTTGGAGAGCATTTGCCTTTAACATACAGAGAAAATAGAGGTTCTAAAGGAAATGATAACCATTTCAGTAAATCCAGGATGGCTCTAAAGTACATTTGATTCCAGGATTTGTAGCCTCTTTTTTTGTGTGTGTTCTCTGCCATCACTTTAGAAATGCAAAATACATATTTTGATACCAAACCACTGAGGAGGGGAGAGCTTCCCTTTCATACCTGATAACTCTATTGGTTTTATCTCTAAATCTGGTTATTAGGAGGAGCTGAGTAGCAATCAATCTTGCAGGATATATAACAAATTGGCATGGTAATCTCAGATGGGCTTTCATGTTTTCTACCATGAATCCATTTAAATTTGCAGTTTTAAAGCTTCAGTTGCTGTAGTGCCTGTGCTAAAGAGGAGTTTGCATTCCTGGTCACTTTAGAAATGATAAAAAGTTTAATCTGAAAGAGAAAAAACACTAGGAACATCTTAATTTAATGGCAGGGATTATTGTAATCTTCAGAATGTTAAACAAACACATCAATCTTTTTGGTAAGCTGCTGAAATAGAGACATGCAAGTTTCCAGTAAAGTACTAAGACTATTTTTTTTTAATTAAAAATAAGTTCCCACTTGTGTATTTTAAATTTCTTTCCCTCTGTGTTTTTTGGGTCAGGTTTTTATTGGCCTCCTTTACAGCAACAGCTAATATCCTCCCCAAAAGGTTTTTTATGAGCACTGCAATGCTTCAAGTCAGGGGTGGATTGAATTCAGCTGAAACTTTAGCTTTTAATAGTTTTCCTGACAGATTCACCTGCTCCATCCCTCCCAGCTTTTCCACTTTTGGAGGCCAGGCTGGATGTGGCAAGGGCGATGCTGTGCAGAGCCGAGCCTGCGATGAGATCGCAGAGCGCTGGTACCGCGGAGCCTGGGTACTGCAGAGCCTGGGTACCATGGAGCTGGGTGCCATGGTGCCTGGATACCAGGAGCCTGGGCACCGTGGAGCCTGGGTGCCAGGAGCCTGGGTACCATGGAGCCTGGGTGCCGTGGTGCCTGGGCACCGTGGAGCCTGGGCACCGTGGAGCCTGGCTACCGTGGAGCCTGGGCACCGTGGAGCCTGGATACCAGGAGCCTGGGTGCCATGGTGCTTGGATACCAGGAGCCTGGGCACCGTGGAGCCTGGATACCCGGAGCCTGGGTGCCACGGAGCGTGGGTGCCAGGAGCCTGGATATCACAGAGCCTGGGTGCCAGGAGCCTGGATACCCGGAGCCTGGGTGCCACGGAGCCTGGGTATCACAGAGCCTGGATACCCGGAGCCTGGATACCACGGAGCCTGGATACCAGGAGCCTGAGTACCACAGAGCCTGGGTATCACAGAGCCCTGATGCTGGGAGCCCTGGGTAACACAGAGCCCTGGTACCACGGAGCCCTGGCACGCTGGGAGGCTTGGCACTGGAGGATGCTCTGCCCTTGGGCACGCTCCTGGCAGCAGCCAGACCAGTGGCTATTTGTGACAGCTCCAGCATCGGCATCGCTCAGGCTTTCATTCTCTCGCTTGCAAGGGGGAAAAAAAATCCCCCAACATCCCAACCCTCCATTTGTAGTGATACAAAATAGCACTGTGCCATAGGCAGAGTCATCTGCAGACAGAGTGTGACCATCTCAGGACATTGAGAGGGATGGCTTTGTGTCCTAAAGGATGCTGTCAGCAAAATGGTCTCTGCTCTCTGCCCTCCCTGTGTGGGGAAGAGCAGCAACATCTCCATGGGGAATGGCAGTCTGCAAGGATTTCCAGCTGCTGCAGAAGTTCTTTACAGGTACCTTCTTGCTTGGAAAGGCTGAAAGGTAAATTTCTAGCCAGTCAGGGTCAAACATGTGCTCCCCTGAATGTTGGGTGAGTCTGGTTGTTGTAGACAACAGAAATCTTTCTGCAGCTCAGCGCTCACAACTACTACTTTAAGGCTGGTTTTAGTTTGAAGTGGAGGGACCTCAAAGGATGATGATGCACTTTAAATACTTGGAGGTGCTTTTGGTCAGCTGTGCAGTCTGTTAGAAAACACAATATACAAAGGTAATCTTGACTGGATTAATCACCCACAAGCTCTGTCCTCCAAAAACTAAGGAAATAAAAATGCAAGCCCAGAAAAGTGAATACAAGAGTGCTGTGGTTCTGAGGGAGCCTTTTGAACCACAGGCCTGGTAGTTTGGGGCTGGTTGTCTTCCTATATCATGGATCATAGGTTTCATTTGAGATCATACTGCTTTTGGAGCACCAAAGCAGATCAAGTGTCTGCCAAAAGGTCAGATTGTGTTTAGGTTATGGATGGTGTCACAGTGAGCTGCCAGGATTTGTGAAGTCTGTGCCTTTATGAATGGCCTAAGTGGCTGATAGCACAGTTAGTTGATAGGGTGGGAATATTGCTGTATTTCTCTTAAAATATGTATATTAACTTGTTCTGCCTGTGATTTATGCAGTGGAGATGGAGATTAATGCAGCAGCATTTGTGAGAGCAGTTATTGCTGATTAATTCATAAGTAGTCTTATAAAAATTTCAATGATAAATGGTAATAAAGATGTTGGATCAGCTCCCCTTTATTATAAGAAATGGCTGTGAGTTTGGAAAACAAAGTAAATTAAACTGTGGAAACAATCAGAGTTGAACAAATACTGCCAATTTGAACTCAGTTTGGCATCAGGAAGGTGAGACTCCTGCTTTGGGTGCTGGAAGGTGGGGGGGGGGGGGTTGCAACCCAGGCCAGGCTGTGATACCCTAGCCATGCTGGACCCCTGTGGCCAGCCTCAGCCACAGCTCATTACAGCAGTGATGAACTGGAGACAGGTTTGGAGTTGAGCTGGAACCCCCAAAATGATGGTGTGGGGATTTGGGGTGCTCCTTCGTGGTGCCTATTGAGATGGGCATTGGCCAGCATCCTGCATGGAGCTTCTCCCACCTTGGAGGTGTCAGGAGCTCAGCAGTGAGAATGTTTTAACCATGAAGGACCAAACCTGAGAGCACATAAAACTTTGTTTGGGCCTGCAGGCTGGAGTAGCAGTAACAGCTGCTTGGTGAGAAGTGTTGCAGCCCTTGGATGCAATGTTCTTGATGAGTGTCAGATGCTGCCATCACCCAGCATCTTGCAATCCAGGTGGCTCCTCCTGATGATCACCTCCCCACCCACAACTTCATCCTAAGGCTTTCCTCTTCTTTTAAGCTTTAACCTGAAGCCTTTATCCATTTCAGCTACTGAGGGTTTAATCCCATCTGACCTTTGACATTAAGTGTTTGCCAAATGATGGGACTTTTCCTCCCCAAAAGGGTTGTGGAGCCCTGGAAGAGGCTGCCCAGGCAAGTGGTGGAGTCACCATCTTTGGAGGGGTTGTAGGGATGTGCTTGGGAAGGAGATTTGGGGTTCAGCACTTTCTCTGCCAGGGGCTTCATCTCTGCCTCTGGCACTTTGTTTGGTCATTAAATAGATGCAGGTGGGCTTGGGGGGGGAGAAGGAACCAGATCTGGCAGTTGGGGCTGGGCTGCACCAAGGAGCAGGACTGGACCCACAGCCAAATGTCATTTTGGAGGTAACTACCCAGAGAGTTCTTGTGGGGGAAGATTTTACAGCCAGAATAGGGTGGGAGAAATCAAGTGTCATCTCTCTTGTGTTAAAAAAGAGAGGAACTACCAAATGAATTGATTCTGTTGAGGAATCAGCAGGTATAATCTCCCAAGCTTCAGTTCTGAAGGCAAAAGCCTCTTTCTGTCATCTCAGTTCGAGGTGTCCCCTCTCTGAGTGGAGATGCCTCACTGTGCTGTGTATTTACAAGCACACCAGCTCTGACCTTGCTAGCCAGACAGATAGGGAAGTGTGTGACTCAGTCAGACATCCTAAGGAAACACCTGCTTGGTTCCAAAAACCCAAGAAGAGAGAAATACTACTGGGATGCCACCTGGAGTTCTTCCACAGCTTTATTCTGAGTTCCACAGGAGAAGCCTCAAGAGCTTTTGCTGTGAGGTGAGGAAGCACCACTTGTGCTTTTTGTGCAGGCTCTTGCAGCCTTTCTCCCCCCCCAGGGAAAACACACAACCCTCAGGAATTTTCCCTTCAAACATCCAACTTCAGTGGGAGGTTTCCAAACCAAACTTCCATGTCCCTGTCCTTCCCTGGGCCACTTCTGCCCATCCTGACATCATTGCTGCTGCCTGTATCTGTGGGGACCTTTCTCCACACTGGCTCTGTTGGGTTCTTTGGAGCTTCCTGGGGTTCAGCAATGGGTTTTCACCCACTGGAGACATGCTGGAGCTGCTAAATGGCACTGGGGCAGTGGTGTGGTAACTTCCTTGGGGCTAGATCTGGTGATCAGATCCCTGAGTTGCTGCTGACTGCAGGGAGGTTGGACTAAATGACCTTGAAAGGTCCCTTCCCACCCCAAATTTTCTCTGATTCTATGCTGGTCTGGGCTTTTTGAGCACCAGGGGAATGGGGTGAAGCTTCCTTGGGACAGAAGTGATCTTCCTTGGGACAGAACTGACCTTCCTTGGGTCTTCATCTGAGGACTGCAGGATGAAATGAGGAGGAGAACTTGGAGGCAGCTCACTGAGACCCCAGCTTGGATCAGGGGAGAGGGATTGAGGCAAGAGCTGGATTTAGGAGGAGGTAACAGGAGCTAATATTCTAATTTTATGCTAGTTTTGAATATAATTCAGTGACTTCTGAGGTCATGACAAGATCCTCTGGTTTCAGTGGCCTGTGGGGAAGCAGCCTGGCTACCAGCCCTCCTCCTAGCCACCCTCTGAAGTTGTACTCTGTGGTTTGCTGTGGAGGGTTAAAATTAGACCCTAAAATATAAATGAGAACCTTATTAAAATCCACACTGCTTTTTATTATTACTATTCTTGTCCAACAAAAAGGAAAGGTTTTGCTTGAAAGGAAATAAATCCATTTGGAAAAGGCAGCTTTAGCTCACAGCAAATGAAGCCAACTCAAGGAGCTGCTAAAATCTAACTGTACTCAGGTTGCAACCCATCCCTGAAATGACTCCTGAAGGACTGAGGAATGATTCTGCAGCCAAAATATGCTGTGGTGTTGTTTTAAAAGAGAGAAAATGCAGCTGAAGTGGCTTAGGTTTTAGGTTGGAATGACTTGCAGAGGGATAGCACCAGCATGAAGAAGCAGTCAGAAGGGGAAGGGGTTCTAGGGGCTCTGCCTTAGATCTCGACAGCTAAAAGCTTTACTGCAAAATCCAGACACTTCTGAACTTGGGATTTAAAAACTCTTCTGCCTAGAGTGCAGTGAGGAATAGCTGTGACCCACTCTGAGCAGCTGCTAGCCCAACTATGGGATTCGTGGGGGTTTTCTGTTTAGCTTGAGCAGAGACTCCCTCTTCAGAGCACTGCAGGTTAGTGCAGGAGACACTTAACTCCTGGGCTGAAGGCTTTTGGCCACCAGATCCAGATGATTTCTGTGAGCTGAGAGGTGCTGGCTGCTCAGCAGGAGGTTTAAAGCAGTTTGGTTAAAAGAGCTTTGTAGGCAGCACAGGGTTTGTTCCTCTGGGCACTGAAGGTGATGCTGGTGCCTGAGGAGTCAGAGCACAGGGAACTGGGAGTTGTTCCCTGGGATGAAGTGTGTCCTGCATGTCTCAGCCTCTGCCCTTCTTTTGTTTTTTAATCTCTAAAATATGGGGTTTATTGCATCTTTTAATCAATCTCCTGATTTGTATATCCTGGGCATCAGTACTGGGAGGTTTTTGGTAGAACAGAAGGAAACCCAGTGATGTGCAGCTTTGCCAGTGGTTGACCCTGCAGCTGGAGGAGCTGCTGCTGTTGTCCTTTTCCTCCTTCCCATGGGCAGAGAATGCCTTTGATTCAGGAGATAAAGGTAAAATCCACAATGATTTCACCTCCAACCTTCAACCAGTTCCTTTCTGTGGCTGTGGAACATGGAATTCTTGCTTCATTTGGGAATGAAGCAGGAGTTTCACAAGGGGAAAACTCAGCACTTAGGTTTTTTTCTGGTTGCACTTGAAGGCAGTTGTTAGGAAAAGGCATTTAAAGACTAAAAGCAAAAGGAATTGGCTGTGCAGTGTTTTGATTTTGTGGCTTTTCTTCCTCTAATATCTTGTGGCTTGTGCTCAGGACAAGCAGCCCAGAGCCTTCAGATCTCTTGATTAACACAGTTCAGTGCTGGAGATAGCAGCATATCTTGTATCAGGGCCTTTCCAAGGTGGATTTAGGAGAGGATAACTTGTGGGGCCAGGAATGGATTAATCTCATTTACTGTAGGCTTTCCTTCTGTTGCAGGAGGGATTGGACATGGGGTCAGGGTGGGGAGAGTGATGCAGTGTGAGGAGGAGAGCAGGATGTTACTATGAAGTTATCTCTTTGAGTTCAAGAGCCTCTGTCAAGACTGATATGCTCCTGCTCTGCCCAGAGAGCATTTGTTAACAGGCTTTCTGTATCTTATCAAAGAAAGGTGAATTTTGGGCTCTGAAATGGTTTCTTTCCCTTTCTGGTAAATGAGGAAACAACAAAATACTAATGATAATTAGTGTAGCAAAAATAGAGAAGGCCAAAAAATTGCCTCAAGAGCTCCAATAACTATTAAGGTTGTTAAATGCCTAGCAGAGCTCCCCTGATAGTTTCTTGGCACCAAATCTAGGAGGGCAACAATGGCTGCTTGTGGTTTCATTGTGATTTGTCTTCTGGTGCCACTCAGTGCCTTGGGACAGCCCAGGGGATACCCCTGGCCCCCTTTGGCACCCATCAATGCCTGGGGCATTCTGCTCTCCCAAATTTCAACCTCAAAGGCACCTCCAGAAGGCTGGGCTGGGCTGCCCACCTGGAAATCCCTAGGGACACCCCCAAAAATCCCCTTCCCCAAGAATCCCCTTCCCTCTGCTCCTTGGAGGGCTTACCTGGCATCACAGGGAGAGCCCCAAAAGGGGAGCTGCTGTCCCAGCTCCACAGGGAGAGCCCCAGGAGGGGAGCTGCTGTCCCAGCTCCACAGGGAGAGGCTTCCATGACCTGGATGTTGTAAGCTAGATGAGCCACATCCCAGGCAGTTTCCCTGCCTGTCCAGATGAGAACATCTTCTCCCTGCCAAATGCAAACCTCAAACTTAACTGGCTTGCTCCAAGCCCAGTTTGGAGGAGCCAGGCCCAGTACCTGGGAACAGGATGGGTGCAAAGTGCCCCCAACCCTCCCTTGTTGTCATTGCCACCTGGTGGAGCACAAAGAGCCTCAGCTTGCAGCACCTCCTCTTTGGCTTTTGGCTTTTGGATTGCAAGCACACTGGGGCACTGGTGTGTGAGAGTCCTTAACCAAAAAGCTCCTCTTGTTTGCTCTGCAACACCTCATTTCTCCACTCACAGTTCATTTAGGATTCAGATGAGAGTGTTTTTTTCAGGAAACACACATTTCACTTTTTGACCTAGGAGCATCTGTTAGGATTATTTTTTTTTCAATACTCCTTTGGCATTCTGGAAGTGTTAATGTCTTTCATATCTGTTTAATGCTATTTAGGGATATTTATGATCACCTCTTGGTTACTTGGGGTAAAGTGTGTTGCAATTTTTTTTTTTTTCAAACAGACAGGAAAGCATTCATATGAGGAAACAGATTGCTTTAAACATGTGCTTCCTGTGACAGTAAAAAGAACAAATTAGATTTAACACTGGGTAATGAATACAGAAATGGCTACATTTAAGCTTTTAAAAGCCTTACATTTTGGTTCTGGCCTAAACAAAAACCCAGAATCAGCTAGCAAAGGAGATTTAAATATGTCCAAGCAAGCCTGTTGGTGTTCTCCAAGCCATTTTGTTGTGCTTTCCCCTTCCAGTCTAGACGTTTTTCCCCTTCAAATGGGTAAATCTGATCTTTGGATGCTCTTTCCTGCTCCTGCAGCAGTGAATCCCAAAAGAAGGAAGCACTCCTAGAACCATACTGCTGAGAGCTGAAGAGGAGTTGATCCTTCCTGTGACAGGGAATGCCACTTGGGGGGTACAGTCCCACCCAGCAGGTGAAGCTGCTCTTGGGAGAACCCAGCACCAGCTTTAAAGGTCCCCTCCAGGTCCCATCTCTCTGGGAAGGCTGTGCCTAGGCAGGACATCCCTGGGCTACCCAGCTCCCAGCCAGCATCCTAGCACATCCTTGGGCTGCCCAGCTCCCAGCCAGCATCTTGGGACATCCCTGAGCTGCCCAGCTCCCAGCCAGCATCCTAGCACATCCCTGAGCTGCCCAGCTCCCAGCCAGCACCCTAGCACATCCCTGAGCTGCCCAGCTCCTAGCTAGCATCCTAGACATCCCTGAGCTGCCCAGTTCCCAGCCAGCATCCTAGCACATCCTTGGGCTGCCCAGCTCCCAGCCAGCATCTTGGGACATCCCTGAGCTGCCCAGCTCCCAGCCAGCATCCTAGCACATCCCTGAGCTGCCCAGCTCCCAGCCAGCCCCCTAGGACATCCCTGGGCTGCCCAGCTCCCAGCCAGCACCCTAGCACATCCCTGAGCTGCCCAGCTCCTAGCTAGCATCCTAGACATCCCTGAGCTGCCCAGTTCCCAGCCAGCATCCTAGCACATCCTTGGGCTGCCCAGCTCCCAGCCAGCATCTTGGGACATCCCTGGGCTGCCCAGCTCCCAGCCAGCATCCTGGTGGGCTCAGACAAGAGGCTGCACCTTAGGATGGAGTTTTTTGGGCAAAGAGCCATGGACATGCTGGCACCAGGGACCAAAGCAGGCAGTGGGAGCAGGAGCAGCTGATGCCAACATCCTTTTCTAGCATTAGCCTGCAGCAGAGCTCTGATGGCTTTTATTCTTCAGCAGGATTGAAGAAAAAAAGAAGGAAATAGAGAGCTCAGTGGCCCAGGAAGCAGCCTGGAAGTACTTAACTGTGCCTTCTGCTGGATTCTGTTGCTCCAGCTTCATCTCAGAGCTCCAAATCCAACTGAAGTCTCCCTGGAAGTAGGACTGGAAGGAAATTCTGGCACATGAACTGTGTGCCTCAACAGATAGCTCTAAAATGCCACCAATGATGTCATATATTCTTAATTATTGTTCTTTCCTTACCTGCTAGGGGATAGAAACTATTTGGAATGGGAGCTGGAGCAGTCCCCTAGGAAATAGCCTAAATGTCTGCTTTTTGTTTGCATCCTTGTTTTCCTTTTGAAGATGCATCTGGAAAAGAGTTAAAGGCACTTTCTGTCCTCCTCCACCCAATTAGTTCCCTCACACCTCTTATTTTCCATCTTTCCAGCTGATTTCTTCCCCACAAAAACCACTCAGGTGCAACTGGAGCCTGGGGGTTTTGTGTCCCTGACCATCAGAGAGCAGGAGGAGGTGGAAGGTTGGGGGAAGAAGAGGGGGGAAGGAGATTATCTGCCCTAAAACCAGGTTTGGCTTCTATAAAAACAGCAGGAAAATGCCCAATTTGTACTGAGTTGGAATAGTTGGGGGTTATTTTACAGGCTGGGAGAGAGTTGGGTCTGGGATCCAGTTTGGTTGGTAATTAGTGCACATCTCCAAAGACTTTCAGAGCTTTGGGTTTAACCTCTCTGCCAGCATCTTAACACACCTTTTCCTCAGCCTTTTTGCTCTTTAAAAGTCAACATTTTGGAACCATCTCCATGCAACAGGTTCCCCAAGATAGAAAAGGATGCCACAGGTTTCCCCACACCCTCCCACCCCCCTCCCNGTGCAAAAAAATTTGAGAATCACCATAAGGGCTTCTTTGCATTTTTAATTTAGTAACTAACATATGAATAAATTTGCATATTAATTAGTTGCAGATTAAATCATGCATACATAATTGCCTCCTTACTGTGTTTAATGTTTGTCAAAATCTCCAGCCTGGTTTGATGGATGTGGGATGAAAGATTACAATTTGATGTACCCTTGGAAACATTTACACCACTAATGCAGCCTCCTTTAATAGCAGAATCCTCCAGTTAGATACAGTTCCTAATAAACATGGAAGGTAGCTGCATGTCCCTTTTGACTAGAGATTTTAGTTGCCTTGCTTTTTTNNNCCCCCCCCCCCCACCCCTCCTTTCCTTGCACCAAGTCATTTACTATTCATAATCATTAATGCATCTCCTAATTATACAGCATATGTCTGTTAACCCCTTCAGCACCAGGACTGTGGCCATTTCATTCTCAGCACCACTTGGGTTATTCCAGAAGGTTGTTTCCCAATTGTTTTGCTTCTGGACAAGAGCTGGGGTTTCAGTTTTTGGGTAGTGGTGTTAAAAATGTGATTTGTTATCCTTTTTGTGAACTGGGTTTGGAAGAAATGAGCTGCAGCTAATTGGTGGCTGAAGCTTCCTCTGCTGTGGCTACTGCAGTAAACAGTCAAGGACATTCCAAGTGCAAATAGAACATGTTCCCAAAATGATGGATGACATAGGGCTGAGCCTCACCCCAAAACCAGCCAAAAAAGGGGTGGAAGGGAGATTCAAGGCTGAACTAGCATCACCAGGGACACAACACACACCTGAGTTCAGCTTCCTGAGACACAGGTTGAGGAAATGCAGTGGACTTTTGGAAACAGGAGGTTGGGGTTTTTCCCTTGGGCTTTTGCTGAACTTTTAGCTGTGCTCTGCTCAGGCTTCTGGGTTTTGTTCCTTGCCTGAAAGTGTTGTTTTGAAGGAGATGTGGATTTTTATGTCATGATAGAATTTTTTGGAGCTGGAGGGGGAAAAAAAAACCAACATACCAACCAAATAAAAACAAAAGAACCAAACCAAAGCCCCAAAAGGACAGGAAATACTAACAGGACTCAGGAAGGAGAAATTGCCTTCAGATTCCCATTCCTGCAGATTTCTTTCTTCATCTGGCTGTGCCTTAGCTCCTTCCCAAGGAAAAACAGTTTCAGAGGGCTCCTGGAAACTGTATTTTGTTACAGAAGTTGGCACTGCCATGTGTTAGGCATTTAAGTGTGAATTTGAGCAGTCAAGGGGAATATGGTGTGGTGTTAGGAGACAACACCAGGGAAGCTGGACCTTGCTCCCTGAGCTTGCTGCCTACCTGATGGAGAAGGCTTTTGGCAAGTGATTTCACCTCTGGGTGCCTTTATTTTGGCTGGCTTTGTTCCTCCAGGCTGGAACCCTTTGGGGTCAGGCTGGGTGTCTGTGCTGCACAGGGTGACAGAGGCTTCTAGGGATGGCTGTGCTAGAAAACTAGGCATTTTCATCTAGCATCTGCATTTGTGTAATTAAGAAATGGGCTTTGGAGTATTAATTAGGATTGATGAAAGAAAAAGTTCATGGGAGAGTGTAAGAGTGAATTCAGGGAGTATCTGTGTGGTTGCAGTTGGTTTGTTGTGTGGTTTGGGGGCCTGCATTTTGGCTGTAGGTAAACAATAAACACTGCATGGCTTGAATTACCCCCAGAATCCTATACTTGATTGCAGCCTGACTTCCTCAGCCCAGCCAGTTGAGTTGCAAGATCTTGTTTGAGCACATTGTAAGCAAAGGTCCAACCAACTTTGTCTCCTGCAGGATTTTAACCCAAGAGAAAGAAACCATCATGGCCCAGAGACCTCACAGACTTCTGCTCTCTAATCACAGAGGAACAGAAAACTGCTTAATACTTTCCCACTAATTACCCTGCCCAGTTTGGTAGGAAAACCACAAAAGAATCTTCAAATAAGCAGGAAGGGCCAAATCTACAAAGGCAAAGAGAGATTTGTAAGGGCAAAGGCAATAAAAGTCAAGCCTGCTTTTAGCAGATGCTGTGGGCAAAGAGGTCTCTGGCCCTGCTTCAGTCCCAGGCTGCACATCAAACACAGCACACAGCATTTTGGGAAGGGCTTAATGACTCTGCCTCATGCCCTTCCTTTGAGACACAAGGAGATCTTTGCTCCCTTCCCTGCTGAAGCCATTGTGAAGGCAGCAGGCACAGCACCCATGGGTGCTGGAGAGGAGCAGGGTGCTCTTCTCACACCTGGATGCTCAATCCAGACACCTCTCCTCTGCTTCTTCTTCTTCTTGTTGTTTTTCCCTCATTCCATGTCAAATGCAGTTGGGAGCCAAAGGGTTCAAATTGACTCCCAAAACCCAAATTCTTCATCTTTAATGGGAGACTTGAGGAATGTTGTGCAGAGCATCTTTGGTGTTTGAGGATCTCCAAGGAAAGGTGGAGAGCTAGCAGCTCCCCTCCTTCAGGCAGTGTTCCTGGAGAACTAGAGGCAAAAAAAGACTGTAAGAAGCAAAAATGCTGAGTTTGGGTCCAGCCCAGCAGAGAGCTCAGCTCAGGGAAGCTCTGACCCTTTTCATCCTGGTGCTTTATCAATAACCTCCTGCAAGCTGTTAGCTCAGTGGTTGGACTTGATGATCTTTAAGGTTTTTTCCAACCCAAATGATTGTGTGATTCTGTCACCCAGGCCCCAGGCTGTCTTTAGCTCCTCTCCCCATGTGCTAGAGCAAGGTTGAAGCACTAAGTTCAGCTTTATGGTTTAGATTGGATATGAGGAACAATTTCTTCCCTGGGAGAGTTGTCAGGCCTTGGCCCAAGGCAGTGGTGGGGTCACCATCCCTGCAGGGCTTCCAAAAGCATGGAGCTGTGGTGCTGAGGGCCATGGTGGTGAGAAGTTGATGCTTGGACTTGATGATCTTAGAGATCTCTTCCAAGCTGGATGATTCTGTGCCTTCCTAATTTTTGCAGCACACTGAGGCTTTGGAGGCCAGGATGGGGTCAGTTGGGGAGGGGAAGGTAACCACCAGTGCTGAGACATGTACAGAACAAAACAGCTCTGGCAGAATGAAGCTTTTTGGAGCAGGACACAGGAATAATCTCCTATATTTCTTAACTTGGAGATAAAACACCAAAGCATGTTCTCTGTGCTAGTCTAGGCCAGCAGAACTCTCAGCTCTGGGCTGGTAGCCCCTGTGCCATCTTGAAGTCATTGGAGGATCTATTTATGGTGCCAGAGCCATGTGGAGAAGCTGTTGTAGTCTTGCTAACCTCAAAGGTTCAAATCTCATGAGTCAGCCACACTCCTGCCCACAAAAAGAAGCCAGGAGATGTTCAAGAGAGTAAAGATTGGGTTGGGTTTATTAGCTTTGGGGGTTGTCTTGCCTCAGAGTTCCCATTTCCCAGCTCTCCTCCACACTCACCAGAGTTAGAAGCTCAAAACACAACATCTGAGCTCATCCTGTCAGCAGTGAGTGCAGCAGCTCTGCCTTTCCAGAACAAAAAGCCCCCCAAGCACTCTTCATACTCCAGCTGAAAGGGTAAAAATTGGCCAAGAAGAAATCCTGGTTTAAGTTTCTCTCCTGGCTTTTGGTGAGCAGGGCAGTCAAAAGATAAAGCTAGTGGCCCATGGATGTTGGAGATAGTTTTGTTTCAATAAATTGAAGTCTGTTTCTAGGCAGAGAAGTTTTCTGGCAGGTGATGGTCAGACCAGAGGACCTGGTGTAATGTCCTCCCCAGCTGGGGGGATGTGCTCAGCCTGAGACCAGGTTGTCCAGGGCCACATCCAACCTGGCCTTGAACACTGCCAAGGATGAAGCAGCCTCAGCTTCTCTGGGCAACCTGGGCCAGTGCCTCACCACTGGCACACTGTTGTAGGGTTTCTTCTTGGCCATCTCAGACTCTTTTGCTATATTCCTGCCTTCCAGCCTCAATCACAGGCCCTGCTTTGGCCAGTTGGTGTTTGGCAGTTGGAGAACAGGAGCAGGTGCAATGATGTCACCCAATGCATTGCTGCTGTAAGGGCAGTTTGCTTAAAGCCTGCTTTAGAGGTAGGAGATGTGTCCCCCTGGCAGGAGATGTACTCCCCTGGCAGGAGATGTGTCCCCTGGCAGGAGATGTGCCCCCCCTGACAGGAGATGTCCCCTCCTGACAGGTTCAGTACATCCAGTGTACAAAAATCCAGTGGAATCAGCTCTCACCCTGACACCCACAAGCCCCAGAATCCCAGCATGAATAGGAAGGGACCTCTGGAGATCATCTAGAGCCAAAACAGGGTCACCTAGGGTCATGTTTGACCATTTCAGTTCAGGAAGAAGAAACCCAAACCTTTCTGAATGCATTTTTATTGAAGGTCCAGATGCTACCAACCATCCCTGTTGGAATAACCACCCAGCAGGGCCACCCCATGAGCTGCACCCACTTCAAACATCTGGTGGGGGGTTTGTCCTCTTAAGGAGGGAGAGAGGAGCTGGGAGGGAAGCCTGGAAAGGAGGCATAGGGTGCTTGGGCTGCTGAGGGTTGCCATCAGGAGGTTGTCTGTAATATTAAAGCAGATGTGTCCACATTGGACTGGTTTCAAGTAGCTTTTTGGAGGCTGTGGCTTTTAGGATCTGATTTATTCATCTAGCATCTGTATGATTAGATATTTATACCCTATTCAGGCTGTGGTGCAGGAGGAGCTGAACCTCAGCCTGAGGAGAGAATATTAATGTACAAAACTGGAGGCAAACAAGTGTTACCTTTAGGTTTAAATGATGTCCTCCAGAGCTCAGCAGGTTCAGCCCTGGCTCCACTAGGGATCCTCCAAAACCAAGGCCAGAAAATGGCCCTTTGCCACCAAACCATGCCCCATCTTTATGTCTGAGTAAGGTGAAGAGGGTGCAACTTGTCCTTGTGTTCATCCATGAGCTTTGGTTTGTGTTTCCCTGGAGAGAAACCTTCAGCTCAGCTCTGGCATCTCCTTGGCTTTGGGGAACAGGGCAGGGGTTTGCCTCTCTTCTTCTTCTCCTTAAGCTGAAGAGAAGCTGCTCAGAAGGAGCTGCTGGGCCATATCTTCACAGGACCTCTGAGTAGAGGTCCTGCTCCTTCAGCTAGGTAGAATTCTTCCTGCCTGGGTGGTCAGAGCTGCTTCTCCAGCCAGGGTGAGCAGGCTTTGATAACTGCACTGGAGGATTTGTGTAAGAAGGATGAGATTACACAAGTGACCCAGACTTAGAGGAATGCTGCCTATTTTAGTCATCTTACTTGATCTTGTAGCCTTATCCATTTCAATTTGTGGCTGCAAGCTTGTCATCCAGCAGAGAGCTGCCCTTCCTCTGCTCCTCTGCTCAGCACCTCACTTACAGCAGGGTCAGGACCATGGCTGCTGTCTCTTCCTTCCAGTCTCTTTTGGCTGTGACTTTCTGGAAGGTCTCTTTCCAGACACAAAGGACCCCTGGTTGAGCAAGGAGGGTGCTTAGCAGCTCACAGGATGAGGCCCTTTCCAAGTTCTCTGTCTTGAAGCTCTTGCTGGAAAAGCAGGGACCTCTTCTCTCCCTCCTTCCTCCCTGCATCAGGAGAGATTGTCTCCTTCTTCATCTCTTGCTGCTGCTGCTGCTTCTACTCCCAGAATCATAGAAAGGTTTGGGTTGGAAGGGACATTAAGGATGGTCCTTGGTTGGATCATCCCCCTTGCCATAGGCAGGGACACATTCCACTTTGCTGGTACTGAGTTGTGCACCCCAAAAGATGGATTGGGGGATAGGGGGCTGGAGGGATGCCACAGGGAGCTGGAAGGGGTGGGTGGGGAGACAGAGGACTGACAGAAGTTGGTATTCCTGGGTGTCATTAATGATAGGAGTTTTATCTAAGATGCACATTTCTGATTGTGAGAAGGGAGAAATATCCAGGGTAGAGGTTCCTGAGCAAGGCAGGAAAAGATAGGAAGGGAAGGTTATCCCAATGGATGTGTCCAGTGCAGATAAGATATGGTAAAGTAATCAGTTGTTACTGTCACATGGTGAGAGTTGTGTTGCAGTTACTGGCTCACTCACTGCACCAACTTCTGATGGAGTTCTGGAGCAGCCACTTCTCCTGCAGTGTCCCCTTTCAGGAGAACAAAAACCTTAACATGACAGGATCCAAAGAGGGACTTGGACCTGTTCCTAACTCTGAGGTTGCAACAAACCCAACCCCAAATCCTCAGCAGTCGTTTTGCTGGCATGCTGGTCACAGTTCCAGGCTCTCTCTCCAGAGCCATGGCTCTCTCTCCAGCTCCAGCAGTGAGCCCACATGGAATTCTCAGTGTTATCTCCTGCTGGTCAGAAGAAGCTTTCCCTGGCAGGAAGGAGATGTGGTGATGGAAGGGTCCATCCAATCCCATTTGGTGGTGAAATTTGGCCTCAAACAAAGCACTGGCTGTAGAGCTTGATGTGGAGCTGTCAGAATCCAGATTTATTCAAGGAGAAAACACCATTTTTGTGCATTTTGAAGGCACAGAAGGAGCTTTATTTCCAAAGGGGAGGGAGGACTAAACCCACTCATTTTTAATCAGTCCAAGCACTTTGTTCTTTTCCACCTCTGGAGCATCTGCAGTTGTAGGAAGTTGGTTATAGGAAGTGGATTTACTGGTGTAGTAAATGTTCTGCCTGGCTTTGGGGAGTGTCTCCTCTCCCTTCCTGGTGAGGGTGAGTTTTTGTCACCCTCTGACCTGCAATCGTTGGGAATTTGGGGGCCCTCCTGTCTTCTCCACCGAGGGTGGTTGAAAGGTTACCAGTGTGATCTTGTCAGCCTGACAACTTCCCCCTTCTAATGAGGAAAAAATCCTCAAAGCATGAAATTTGAATGAAATGTGTGATTATAATTCAAGCACTGTTTACCCCAACCTCTGGGGACCTCCCGAATCCATGCAGAACAAGGGACTTGGATCCACCTCAGCTCCTGCTCTCCACCTCTTGGGTTCCTCTGGACCTAGTCCCTCTGGATCCAGATGGGAAGTTTGGGGAGGCCAGAGCTGAGGGGATGGGTGCTGGCAGCCATGGCATTTCCCTCTGGTTGAGTTGCCTTTGGGAGCCCTTCCTAGGGCTGTGATGCTCCAGCTTTGGCATGCTCCACTTAGGCCCCCCCTTCCCTTATGTCCCTCCACTCCTTCTCTTATCTCTCCCCTTGCCTGCCTTCCTCATCTCCCTCCTCTTCCTTATCCCCCCCTTGCCTTACCCCCCTGTTCCCTTACCCCCATTGCTCCATCTTCCCATTCCCTTACTCCTCTATTCCCTTATTCCTCATTCCTTTACCCTCCACTCCCTTATCCCCCATTCTCTTACCCCACCACCCTTCCTTCTCCCCCTTCCCTTATTTTCCCTCTTCCTCCTTTATCCTCCCTATCCCTTATCCCCCCTCCTATTACCTTCCTTCCCACATCCTCCCCTGAGCTTATTCCCCTTCCTTTTTCCCCCCATTCCCTTATGTCCTCTTCCCTTATCTCCCCCATTCCCTATCCCCCATCCCTCAGCCCGGCGCAGGATGGTGCCTGTGGCCGGGACACCTCGCTGGCTAACGGTTAAAGTGTTGAGCTAAGAGGAGAGGGGCCGCGGGGGTCCGTGAGGGGCTGCGCGGGGCGCGGCAGCTGCGCACAATGCTGGGAGCGAGCCAGCAGCGGGGACAGATGGCGAGAGATTAGATGTGCATCAGACACAGGGACCCTTCCTGCCGCTCCGCTCCGTGCCGCCCCGCGCCGCGCCGCTCCTAATGGCATTACGGCCGCAGCCAGGGAAAAAGGGACGGGGGCAGAGAGAAAGGGAGAAACAGAGAGGGAGGAAAATAAACCCGGGGGGGAAAGGAAAAGGGGAGAAAAAGAGAAGGAAGGAAAAGAAAATGAAAGAAAAAAGGGATGGGGGAGAAAGGGAAGGGAAAAAGGGAAAGAAGGAAGGAAATTGGAAAAAAATGAAAGGAAATAGGAAAAGGAAAGGGAAAAACAAAAAGGGAGGAAAAAATGAAGGAAAATAAAAGCAGGGGAGAGGAAAGAAAAAAGGAAAAGGGGGGAAATAAGGAAAGTAAAAAAGGAATAAAAAATAGGGAGAAAAAAAGCATAAAAATAGCGAAAACTGGGGGGAAAGGGAGCAAAAAGAAGAAAAGGAAAGACAGACAGTGAGGGAAAAGAAGGGAAAGCTGGGGAAAAAAAGGGAGAAAAGAAAAAGGGAAAAGAAGAGAATAAAGTAAAGAAAAGGGGGAAAGCAGGGAAAGTAAAGAAAAGGAAAAGAAGCTGGAAAATGAAGGAAAAAAGAAGGGAAAGTGGGAAAAGGGAAAAAAAGAAAAAAGGGAAAAGTGGAAAAAGTGGGAGGAACAAAAAGAAAGTAGAAAAAGGAACAAATAAAGAAAAAGGCAAAAAAAGTAGGAAAGGGGGGGGAAAGAAACTTTAAAAAGGGAAAAAGAGAAAGTAGCAAGAAATGCAGTAGTAAAAAATGGCAACGCAGAGAAGGAATAAAGGGAAAAAGGGGGGGAAATCAAAAATAAAAGGGGAAAATGAAAGAAAAAGAAGGGGGAAAGGAAGGG
>VWZX01000698.1:53936-94726 GCA_013399015.1 Galbula dea
GGGGGGGGTAATGGGTTCCGCCGGTGCGCAACGAGTGAGTTGTTGTTTATTGGGAGCCGGCAGCGGCGCGCCTGGAGTCCCCACAGGAAAAAAAGCGGGAAAAGGGCAAAAAGCAACCCGCTGTGGAGCTGCTTGACTTGGGGACCTTCTTCCCCCCGCTCAGCCCCAAAGTGAATCGCTTTATTTAAGAGGTAAAAAAAAAAAAAGAAAAAGAAAAGAAGTGTCTGGTATTTTGTGCATAACCCCAGCAGAAGGTTTACACTTGCCATCTGGAGGCTTGGGGATTTTTGGTGGTTTTGTTGGGTTTTTTCCCCCCCCTCTCTCCGCTTTGGTCTTGAGAAGGAAAAAGTCTTGGAGCGTATTTTAAAATATTTCCAAGGGGGGAGGGAAAGGAACTGTTGCTGAAGGGGGAAGAAAATGCAGGGATTTGGAGATACTGGGAAGGGAGGGAAGCATCTGTGTCTGTGTGTTTAAGGGAAGTTGTGCTCCCCAAATCCCTCTGCTTCTTCCAACTTTCCTTTCCGTTTGTCGGCTCCCAGTCGCAGCAGCGGGAATAGGCCAAGGGGGAAGCACCAGGGCTGGATGCCGGAGCTGTTTGGGATGGAGCAGGGTGATGCTCCTGCCCTGTCAGTGCCACGCACCAGCGTGTCCTGGTCCCCCCAGCTCCGGCTGTTCCGTGCGGGAAGGCGCTCGGGTGAAGGAACATCTGTTTGAGGAGCTGAAATGTTGGGGGGTTTTTGGGTTGTTTTTCAACAACTGGAGTCTTTTGTTTTCAGTATTTTACAAGTCGAAGAGGTTGCAGCAAGGCAGGATGCTTGGTCCGGTGAGGGTAGGAACTCAGGGAATTCAGGCAGGAAAACCAACGGAGATTTAAACCCATCCAAAGAAAGATTCCTCAGTTTGCCGCCGGCTTCTTCCCTTTTAATTCCTTTTCAATGAGTTCTTCCCATTCCAGAGCTAAACTCTCCCTGACATTCCCACGCATGGCAGGGCCGTGCCTCGGCAGCTTTCAAAGTTCCCAACCGCTGCTCTTCATCCTCAGTAAGTCACAGAATCCCGGCGGCGGCAGCCGGGAGTGGGAAGCGGCGTCGGGGCCACGGGAAAACAATTGCCAACACTTCCAGCAACTTCGTTTTTCTCTGGATTTTTCTCAGCAGGAGTTAGTGGGGGGGACAGCTGGAGCCTTGGAGAAGGGAAGTGGAGGTGGGTGCTGGGCTTGTCCTTTCGGTTTGGCTTGGTTTTGGTTTGGTTTTTTCCCCCCTCTTGTTCTGTTTGTCTGGTTTTGTATTGTTTGCTTTTTCAAAGCAGCTAAAGGCAGAAAGGCAAATGCCTGGTGAGCATTCCCACGGGCTGGCACCACTGGCAATGAAATGTCACTGGTGCTCGGACTGGATGCTCTTAGAGGTCTTTTCTAACCTTAACGAGTCGATGTCGTCCTGTCCCTGCCGTGACAACCTCCTGCCATACAACCACACAACGTGACATCACGGGGCTACCAAACCCCAACCCCACTCGCCCGCCAGGCCTCTTTCCCTGATTCTTTGTGTTTTCCAGAAGGTGGGACTCCAAAAACCAGGCTCAGTGGAAATAGGGCTCTGTTTCTAGATGGTGGTGACAAAACCAGCGTGGCCTGGCTGCTCCGGGAGGGCACAGAACGAGGGGCGATGGGGGCAGAGTCGCTGCCCGCTCCTACCCGCAGCAGCGAAGCGCCAGGGGCCGAGGCCAGCAGCTCTTGGGGAGGAGGGAGAAAGTGTCCCCAGGTCCCCTTGGCAGCCCCATGGCAGCGTGGGACAGAGGAGGCATTGTTCTGGCCCTGCTTCTGCATTGTGCAGCTCTTGATGCGGTGCCAGGCAGCGTGCCGAGAGCAGGGATGCCATGCAGGAATTGTTGGTCGCAAGGACCCGCCGCTCCCGGGGCAGGGCAGGGCAGGGGCTGCTCTGTCTCCTCCAACTTTCCTTGGGCAGCAAGAGGGAAAGTTCTAAATTCCTCTGGAATTGGTTTTTTCCTTTTTTCCCCTCTCTTTCTTTTTTAATTTTTCTCCCTTTTTTTCCTGTTTTTTCCTGTTTTTTCCTCCTTTTTTCCCCCTCCTTTATTTTTCCTTTTTATCTCCTTTTCTCTCCTTTTCGTCCTTTTTTTTCTCCTTTCTTCTTTTTTTCTCTCCTTTATTTTATCCTTTTTTCTCATTTTTATTTTTCTCCTCTTTATTTTTTTATTTCTCCTTTTTGCTTCTTTTTTCTCCTCACCTCATTTTATTTTCTTCTTTCCCTCCCTTCTTCCCTTCTTTTTTTTCCTTTTTTCCCCTCCTTTTTTCCCTCCTTTCTCTCCTCCTTTTTTTCATCTATTTTTCCTCCTCCTTTTTTTATCCTCCTTTTTTCCTCCTTTTTTTCCCCTCCTATTTTCTCTTCTTTTTTCCCCCTCCTTTTCTCCCCCCCCCCAGCTGACAAGTCAATTTACTGGTTTAAATCCAGTTTGAACTCCCTGAACTGCGAGCAGGCAGCGGAAGCATCGTCTTCCCTGGGAATAAACAAAAGGAGGAAGAATGCAAAGCCCTTCCCCAGCCTTCCCAATCCCTTCTGTGGGAAGAGGAGTGAGTGCACTCGGGTGCAGGAGTCACACAAACGCCTGGAACAGAACAAAATTTCAGCTGCTTTGCAGAACACATTTGCTGCAACTTGTTCTTTTCTTTTTTTTCTCCCCTCCCTTTTTGCTTTTAGGGTGCTTTAGGAGACTTGCCTTTAACTATTTACTGATGTTCATTGGTAAAGAATCTTTTCCCTTCCCAGCTCTGGGAGACTGAGGAGATTTAATTTAGGGAAGCTGAAAGCTGCCAGCACCGGAGAATCAAGTGTAAAGATAAGCTAGAGCTTGCTGGTGACGTTGCTGGCCTCGTGTGTAAATGTTGGGCCCTGGATGGACTTTTTCCCCCTGAAATACTGTAAAAAAAAAAAAGAGATTTTAGTAGAGAATTGTGCATTAGCATCTGTGATTAGATTAGCACTGGCTGGGGAGCAGGGAAAAACCATAAAGAAGCACTTTTTCCTGCAGCCTTGTTATTCATTACCCAGGATGTGCGTGATGATTCGGGACGTGTGGGATGGTTTGGGCTGCATGTGCGATTTTGGGCTGTGTGGGATGTTTTGGGCTGTGTGAGATATTTTGGGCTGTGAGGTTCTGGGCTCTGTGTGATGCTTTTGGGCTGTGTGAGGTTTGGGGTCATGTGGGATGTTTCTGGCCGTTGGATTTGGGGCTGTGCACATCCCCTGAGAGAGGAGGGCTCTGCAGGATTCCTCTCTAAAGGTGTTTTTCAGAAGTGCTTTTTGTTTCGGTTGCGTTTCGCTGCGGTTGGAATAAAGTGGCATTGGGTGTAAAGTGTTCTTTGGTCCTAGGCACCGTGTAGCAAGTGGATGGAAGTATAAAGGAGGAATTAGTGCAAAGGGGAAATGAAAAGCAAAAAGTGGCACAAAATTTTCCTTGCGCGGTATCTTGAGCTGCCGTCATCAGCTCCCACCGTGCGCATGTGTTAAATCATATAGGGAAACCTGTAATTATTGTAATTGCTCTTTTTGCTTTCCCCTAACAAGCCTCAACCCATCTCTCCCAACTAGTTGTTTCGAAATAGTTATTTGTCAAGTCATCAAATCACCAAAAGTCAATGCTAATGAGTTTTGCCTGTTTACGTTCTGTCTGCCGTCCCTATTAGAAAGCTTTTCAACTCCAGCGAGCCCCGCGATGAAGATGAATGCTCCATGGTATCGTTCCCGCTAATAGCCTAGGCCAAAGAGTGCCATAATTCCATGTCCCGCGCGGAAAGCTGACAAGTGAGGAGTTGTGAATGGCACGGGGCTGGGCCTCGCGCTCGGGGAGCTCCCTGTCGGGGCACCCGGGGCCAAGCATCTCGGACTGGAGACGTGGTGCTCGCAGCCTTTGGGCTGTAATTCAGTGCCAGGTGGAGGGGCTCGGCTTTGGGAAAGGAAAGGTCAGGGCGTTCCGGCAGCTGGGAGTAGCGGAGCGCTGGCGTGCGGATCATCCCAAACCGGCTCGATTAGCTCCAAGCTACGAGGTGCTTGATTTCAGGAGCGTAGGGATGGGCTTTGGGTAACAAACTGACCCTGGATTTACCGCTCCATCCGTCCGGGGGAGACGGAGCTCCGCGACGGGAATTCCCTCTGGGGGTGTGGAGGGCTGTGGAGAGCAAGGCTGATTCCTGACAGGAGCGTCGGCAGGAGCCACGACAGCCAGAAGACTTTGGCGGTGGCTGGGGGTTTGTGAAGGGCTCTTGTGTTCAGATCATAAATTCATAGGAGCTTGTCGGCTCCCTGCTGATAACAACCCAAAATCTGTGCGTTACAGACGTGGAACTGTAGATACCTCGCTATAGCCAGGAACTGGCTGGATTGTTACAGCCATGAAGCTATATATCATTAGATACATAAGCTGGAGGACATTCTGTACATAAATACATACATTGTTAGACCCATAAACTATCCATCTCCTTAGACACAAAAACCTACGTGTATCTCTAGAGCCATAAGCAGTACATGTCATTACATAAATCTAGGTATCTTTATATACAAATCAGTATATCCAGGAACTGTATATATTGTTATAGCCAAAACCCCATGTATCAGTATATCCAGAAACTATATATATATTGTTATAGCAAAAAACTATATGTCAATATACCCATAAACCATATATATCGTTATAGCCAAAAACTATATATCAGTATACCCATAAACTGTATATATTGTTATAGCCAAAAAACGATATTTCAGTATATCCATAAGCTATATATGTTGTTATATCAAAAACCCTATATATCAGTATTCCATAAAGTATATATGTTATATCCAAAAAACTAGATATCAGTATATCCAAAAAAAATATATATTGTTGTATCCAAAAAATTAGATATCAGTAGCTCCACAAACTATATCTATTGTTATATCCAAAAAAGTAGATACCAGTTTATCAATAAACTATATATAGTTGCATACAAAACCCTATAGATCAATCTACCCATAAACTATATATTTTTATGTTGAAAACTTACATATATATACTGTATATACATGAGACTATATACTGTTATATCCATATAGCTGTGCAGCATTACATACATAAACTGTAGGTATCATTGTGAAACTAGATGTCCTTATATCCCTAAACTACATATCTTACCCCATACCAAAAACCTCTGTATATCATTATGTACATAAGCTATATTTATTGTTATGTACATAAAACTGCATGCCATTATATACATAAATATACATATGGTTATCTACAAATAACTATGTATTGTTATATACAAAAGCTCTATGTTGTTACATCCATAAACTGTATATAGCATCTACAGAACCCTACATATATGGTTATATACATGAACTATATATACTGCCATATACAAACCCCAGTATATCCTTCTATACATCAACTATATGTATTATTACCTACGAAAACTATCTAACATTGTATACCAAAGCTGGATCAGCATAAAACCTGATAGTGTTCTATCCCTAAACTCCATATGATGTTCCATGCATAAAGCTCTGTCTTTGATGTCCATAACTCTATCCATCCCTCTCTCCATAATCTCTCTGTACTGTGTGACACACCCAGAGCCAGTTTGACACAAGCAGTGTGTTTGTGTTGTAGGTTCTGGAGGATGAGCAGGGAGCTAGGACCATTTCTATTTTAGTGGGATTATTTGCTTTCTTAGCCCTGTTTTTAAGGCTCAGAATCTCTCTTCCATCCACCCTTCCCCCTGGCAGGTCTGATGGCTTTCTTCCCGTGGGACATGGTGGGAATAGAGGTGGCCTGGTGTTAGCTGAAGTATTGTAGGAATGACTGCAAGCGGAATGGTCTTGAGTTGGGAGCTTGAAATCTGCTTTGCATATGCTGCTCCGAAGAGAGCTTCACCCCTTCCCTGAGCCAGGGTGGAAATTATTATGGTGTGGGGTTGGGTTTTTTTTTTTTCCTGTTTTTTTTTTTTCTGCTCCAAAAGAAATTATAAATAGAGTTTGATTTGGTTGGAGATTGATGGTAGACATGGAAAATGCTGGTGGGGTGTTGACAGCTTCTCACAGGGGGTATTAGGAGCTGCTTTCTTGTGGGCAGGGCTGGGGGTGAGCAGAGGCTCTCCTGGCTGGGGCTGCCTTTAAATACCTTTCCAAGTGATCGGCAGGAAATTGTGCAGAAGAATCGAGTTGTTTCCTGTTGCAGCCCAAATCTGGTTTGCATTAGAGGTGCTTTACTGTAAAATTGCCGTGGCACTGGGGTGACGTGCGGCTCGCTGCTTCTGCACCGGGACTCTCCTTGGGAAAGGGAAGCTTGTCGCCCATCTTGGGCACCTTCTGTCTGCCTTGCTCATTTGGTGTGCCCAGCAGAACCTTTTCTTTTCAAAACAATCTGGGTTTTTGTTAACCTTTGAGTTATCTCAGCCTGCTGAGGCGGTGAGGAAGGTGCCTGCAGCTCGGTGGGGAGGGTGGCACCAGGGGCTCAGCCCTCCTGCAGACTGGGCACCAGATAACCTGCACAGAATTGGCTTTGCCTTGCTTTTCCCTTTTTCCTATTCAGTGAAACCCAAACTCATGCCACCTCCAGCAAGAAGCTGTCTTTAGCTAACACTGCTAAGTGCTGCTATCAGTTTTCATATCAGAAATGTATTTATGACTGCTTAGTCCATCACCAGTCCTGCTCTCACAGCAGGAATCCTCTCGCTCTCTGCTCTGCTCCTTTGGGCAGCACACAAATTCCCCAGCTCCTTACAGACTTCCCAGGGGTTCTCTCCAGATTCCATCCTGCATCCCCAGAGCTTTGTTCTGCTGTGGGCAGAATCACCCCAAAATCCCACAGGGAGGGTCACACTGCACTGGATTTGTCCCCCCCACAGTTCAGGGCAGGGTGTTGATTTTCTATCTCAAATTCTTCAGTTCACCTCTTTTCATCTGGAAGGTTTTTTTCCTTGCTTAGCTGGGGCTTTTGGGGGGGGGGGGGGTTTTCTTCTTTGATTTTTTTTTTCTGGCATTGGGGTATTTTTGTGGCTTGCTTTTTAGTTGGTTTTTTTTTTTCCTTAGTACTTTTGGGTTGGGGTTTATTGGATTTGGGTTTATTGGATTTGGTTGGGGGTTTTTTTGGTTGGGTTTTTCTTTGCTGCTTTATTTTTGCTTCATTTTTTTTCTTTGCTGATTTTTTTTGTTGTTGGTGGTTTTGGTTTCTTGGTTGGATTTTTCTTGGTTGGATTTTGGGGGTTTATTTTTTCTTTGGTTGGGTTTTTTTGGTTAGGTTTTGGGGTGGATTTTTTTGGGTTTTAGTCTCTAATTTTATTGTTGTGTTTTGGGGTTTTTTTTGTTTTGGTTTGTGATTTTTGTTGTTGTTTTGGGGGTTTTAATTTATTCATTATTTCTTGGTTGCTTTCCTTTGGCTGGGATTTTGTGCTTGTTTCTTTTGGGTTTTTTTCAGGATTTTTAATTGATTTCTTTTCTTTGATTGTGTTTTGGTTTTCTGTAGTTGTGGGGTTTTGTTAGCTGGTTTTGGGTGGTGGTTTTGGAGGTTTTTTAAGTGATATATTGGGTTGCTTTTCTGGGCTTTTTTAATCAATTTTTAGGTTTGGGGTTTTGTTTGTTTGGTTGAGCTTTTTCGTTGCTTTTTTCTTGTTTTCCCCTTGTTGTGTTTGTTTGTTTGTTTGTTATTCCTGAGAAATGATCCTTCCAGGGTTACCTCTTGTAAATTAAAGAGGCTTTTTGCGTTGGAGGTTGGCTGCAGGAGAGGAGCAGGAGCAGCTCTTCGGCATGGAGGGGTTGGTCCTTCTGTGCCATGAGTTGTTTCCTGAGGTCCAGCATCGGCTCTGCTTTCTCTCAGCTCTTTCCCAGGCAGAGATCTCCACCTGAAAGCCAACCTGCAGAGCACAGATCTCCATGCTAAACACACACCAACACGACTAGACTCTGCCATTTGTTGTGTTTCATTTGGTCACCTAGAAGGACTTGAGTTAGAATTAATAAGAGTTTTTAAAAGTGAAAATAAAAGCAAAGCCTCCCCCAAAGCTGCAGCAGAGGAAATTTCATCCACCTGCAGAGCTTTATGAGGTGCCTGCACTGGGGTGAGAACTCAGGTGCTTTACACCACCTCCTCCTCCTCTGTTTGTGATGCAGAGCAGCTGGAGAGAAGAAAAGGAGTCTCCAGCCCCCCTAAAACAGGGAGAAATTGGGCCAGATGCTGCTTGGAACTCCCCATCCTTCACCCCTCGTTCTGCCATGGGGACACGGGGACAGGGAAGGGTGTGCTGCAGCTAAGAAAGCCCTCCTAGCCAAGCAGGGGTGCAGAGGGAATGGGAACAATCCCAGGCAATGCCTGCTTAGCTTTTCCACCTCCGGAGCCGTGCGGGTCGGAGCGTGCAGACTCAGCCCTGACA
Source organism: Galbula dea (assembly GCA_013399015.1). Classification (NCBI taxonomy): domain Eukaryota; kingdom Metazoa; phylum Chordata; class Aves; order Piciformes; family Galbulidae; genus Galbula; species Galbula dea. The sequence continues at coordinate 62,353 of VWZX01000698.1, forward strand.
AAGGGGATGGCAGCACCGAACACCAAACCTCCCAGCTCTCCTCTGCTTCAGCTGAAGGAGTTTAGCCAGCATCTGGTGAATCATCTCTATGAAATTCTGTTATTAGCCTGTACCTTGGGTTGCATTTTTTTGTTGGTTTGGGGTGTTTTTTTCCCCCCCTGAAATCCCTGCTAGGAGCAATCAGCCCTCTGGGAGAGAGACACGGTGCACAAATAACTCATCCCTCAAGGACAACAACCTCGTGGTAAAAGGTCTGGTGCAGTGTAGTTAGCTACATGCACCCCCCACACACACACCCACCCACCCTCTTCCCCTTTTCATTTTATTTTTTAAGGAATAATGCTGAATTACTCAATGGCTTTCTAATGAATAAAGCAAACCAAATTGCTGTAACATGCATATTTAAACCCATTCAGTTAAGTGCTGACGTGATTAAAATAATCAAACATATTACTTAAAAAATTAAAAGGGATAAGTTCTGCACCCCATTATTTTATTGACTTTTAAATACAAATTGCAGGAATGTTTACATCCCTAATGGCATCAGGAATGAAGCTAAACTGACAAAGCTGGGAGGGGGGGGAGAAATAAAAGTTGATTTCCCAGCGTGTTATTAGTGCTGCACCTGCCAGCACAGTGGAGTTAGCTGTGGAGCAGTGAGGTCCTTTGTGAGCCATGGAAGGGATCACAAATGTGTCTTAAGGTGTAGGCTTGCTTTTTGCAGTAGCTCCTTCTTGCAGTCAAGTAATAAATGAGCTTTCTGGAAGCTTTAGGCAGCTTAAGAGTCAAAAAAAAACAGGGAACTGCAGGGAGAGGTGGTTTTCTGTGGTACCTGGTGCAGGAGGTTCCTGCAAGCATGTAGACCTCAGAGGAGGGTGGTTGTAGAAGGGGTGGCTGTGTCTTATCCACCAGGAGAGCCTGGATTTCCCAGAGGATTTGTGTTGGAATCAGAGCATGAATCTCAGGGAGAAGCCCACCTAGGTGAGGCTAAAACTACTTGAAAACACTCTCAAGTGCTGCTTCTCTGCAATGAAAGCACGTTGGTGTGTTCTCCCAGCCCATCCCCGAGCCCACTCGTGTCCCACTGAGCTGGACCCAGGAGATGCTGGGTGCAGAGCACCCCATTGTCAGCCTCAGGGGCTTCCCAGGATGGCATCTTTTGCCTCTTCTTCTCTGTGTTTTAGCCAAATACCGGTTCCTGCACTCTCTGCTTTTCACAGCCTTGAATTGGATTGTCAGGAATGGGAATAAAGAACTCTTCCAGCTCAGCAGCTCTGAAATGTTGCTCTGCCCCCACGTAGAATGGGTAGTGTCTGAGAGCTGAAGAAGAAATGATTAAGCTATCAGTGTCTTTTAAGTGGTGGTTGTTTGAGGTGCTTAGACAATTACAGGCTGGGAGTTAGGGAAGGGTTTGAATTCCTGTGATTTCGGCACACCTGAGGTATTACCGGTTGTGTCTCTCCCCCGTCCCCATTGTGGAAATGCCTCCTGGCTCTCGCCGTGCCTCTTGGACTCGGGATTTGTCTGCATTAACTTTTCTTTCCAGAGTGAAAAAATACCTTTCAGCTGTGGGGAGGGGAAGGAAGGATGCCACCAGACAGCCGAATGTATTTCTTGCTGCTTTAAGCCCCTTGCTGGAGGTGAATCCCTCACACGCGGTACAGCCCAGCACCAGAGCCCGACACCAGCTCTCCCAGTGCTGCCGGTAGCAATCCGTCAGGAATTTGGGCTGGCGAAGGGAAGGGATCCATACGGCTCAGGCATCTCATTCCATTTGCAGCACATCCTGGTGTGGTGCTTTGGGAATGGGGACAGCTGCAGGAGCCCGAGCGATGGCAGCTGTTGGGATGCAGAGCTCATTTCCCTATTAACACCTGAAAAAGAGACAGGGCAGCCCTGAACCCTGCAGGCAGGGAACAGTAAGCTGATCCGACGGTAATCCTGCTTCCCAGCAGTCTCAGAATGAAACCCAACCGCTCTTAGGCTGAATGGGCAGAGCCTGGCTCCCAGGAGACCTCCCAGGGGCTGCGGGGGGGGTCTGGGGGAGGTTGTGGGGCTGCCAGGAGCCTGCTGCTGGGCTGGGTGCTCCTGAGCAGGGGCAGTCACCAAACAGGGTACTTAACTTTAGTCACTGAATACAGTTTGTGTTTTAGTCACCAAATGCAATGCTTATTTCAGTTACCAAACTCAATATTCATTTTAGGCACCAAAAAGAATGTCTCCTTCAGTCACCAGATTAATACTAATATTAGTCACCAAATATAATACTCATTTTAGTAATCAAATGTAATATTCATGTCAGTCACCAAATAGAATACTCCTTTCTCTTTCCCACCATCTGACACTTGAAAGTCCTGACTAAAACCCATCCCCAGGATAAAATCTGGCCAGTCACCGTTTTGATCAGGAGAACACCACCACCAACAACTGATGTGGATGGTTTTGGTTGTTTCTTTTTCTTTGTTTGACTTCCTCAATGAGTGTTTTCCAACCTGTTCAGCATTTCAGAAGTGAAACACGTGGTGTTTTCAGCCCTTCCTTAGAATACAATGCTTCAGTGCTAATCTGCTTCAGGCAGAGTTTGTGTGCAAGGTGACTGGTACCAGTTCACCCCAGGTCCCCGTGCCTGACAACCACCATCCCTTGGGATGGTTTTTTCTTTCTCCTCCATCCCAGCCTTTCTCACCCCAACACGTGTGGGGAAGGTTGGGGGGACACTGCTGATCAGGAAAGCAGTGGGGGTGACCACTGTGTCTCTGTGACTGTGGAGAATTCCCATTTAGGAACTTCAGGAACCACAGGATAATATCCTGTGAGCTCCAGTCTCCCCTGGTTAAGGAATCTGTGAGCACACATCTTGTCTCAGGAAGAAGGGCTGTGGCTTCTGCCAAAGCCAAGCCAGGGCACCTTGGAGGGGAAGATATCAACTGACACATGCATAGCCAGCTCTGTGCTGATCATTGCTGGCACAAGCCTGGGGCTGATAATCCCCTTCCCTGCCTGAGCCACACACGCAGGCTGATTGGGGGCAGGCAGGGTAAGGTTCTGCTGCTCCTGAGCACCTGGAGAGCTGCCACCCTTTGGAGGTTGCACTTGTAGCTCTTCAAAAGATCTCAACTGAGGTCTTTAATTTGCTGTGCTGTTAACTCCCGGGATGGGAGTTTGCTTTCAGGGGTTTATTTAGAGTCTGAACTAGTTTTCATCACTATTTTTACTGTGCTAGGGGGGGAAAAAAAAACCAAAAGAGGAAAGATCCAATAAATAAAATCACACCACGTTAAGCATCCTTTCTGTGTCCTGTAGCTCTGGATCTGATCTGAGAGGAAATGACAGCACTTTCAGTTTCCTGGGACAAACTCCTTAATCCAGGGGGGGGCAATAGCCTGGGCCTGCATCCCAGGATGTAGGATGTGATCCAGGAGAGCCTGTGCTCACCAGAGTGGGGTATTGTTTTGTTTTGGTTTTGTTTAAAAGGAGATTCTAAATGCTTTCAGCTGTTTTCTAATGAAAAATATAGGAGGGGAAGTCCAGAAAGCTTCATGCAGAAGAGTGGAAGGTGGCAGCTAAGCTGCTGGGCTCAGTCACCTGCATTTCTGAATGGCCTTTACTGGGTGTTTAAATAGAAATTGAGCGTGGACTTGCACTGTCTGTAACATCTTGATGTCCATCTCTGACGTCCAGCTGCCATCCTGCTCACCCAGTGCAATTTTGTAAGGTGCTGGGAACCTCCCTCAGGCTGTTGTTTGCCAAAAAACCAAGGATTTTCTTTCATTATTGTTGTTTTAATCTCCAGTGAGACATAGAGCAGATTCCCAAAAGCACGTAGACACAGGCAGTGGCTTCGTTGGAGATACTCATGTGCTTAAATCTGTGCCTGCTAAAGCTCCCAGCTGGAGGAGATCCCAGGACTCTGACTTGCAAACAGAAAAAAAGCAAAGGGAGTTGTAAATCCTGACTTTTCCTCTGCCTGTTGTGTGTGTGTGCAGTTACCAGCACCCAGCTGGGAGTGCTTTTGGATGGGAAGTCCTGAAAAGTTCATTTTTAGAGTGACCCTTGGCTGGATGGTTGGCAGTGATGCCTTGTGTGGTCAGTGATGGAGAGAAGAATGGCAGCAGGACTACCGGTGCTGCAGGGAGTTTTGCTTCTGTAGGATGCAGTCAGTGGGAATTTAACCCTTTAACACTGTGGCAGCAGGCATGGGAGAGCCCTTTCTCTGTGTCCAGCTGCCAGCAGGTCTCATGAACAAGAGCTGGAGGGCTTGGGAGCCCTGCTCTGTACTGGTAGGCATCTTNTTTGAGAGATGCTGGATGGTTGGCAGTGATGCCTTGTGCGATCAGTGATGGAGAGATGAATGGCAGCAGGACTACCTGTGCTGCAGGGAGTTTTGCTTCTGCAGGATGCAGTCAGTGGGAATTTAACCCTTTAACTCCGTGGCAGCAGGCATGGGAGAGCCCTGTCTCTGTGTCCAGCTGCCAGCAGATCTCATGAACAAGAGCTGAAGGGCTTGGGAGCCCTGCTCTGTACTGGTAGGCATCTTTTGGGACTAGGTGACCTTTAAAGGTCCCTTCCAGCCCAAACCATTTGGTGATTCTGTAATTGTTCCTTTTCCTAGACACAAAGCATCCTGGTACTAATGTCAAGCTAGGTTTTTACAGCTGATCCATGGAATAAATCCTTGAGTTGCTTTTATTCTTAGCATAGCCTTGTTCAGCTTGCTTTCTCAACTCACTCCTGCCAGCTATACCCCTGGCAAGAAGTGCAGCTCTCAGGCTTCGCCCTCTCCCCTTAGCAAGGCGGTGCCAGCCCTGAGGCACGCTCTGCCATGCCACCAGGGAGATGTCCTTCCCATTTACTAACTGCTGTGGGGTAGCTGGTTTCCTGAGTAGCTCCTTTCCACTTGTGCTGGAGAGAGGGAAATATTGCGGGGTCTGTGTCCAAAGGCAGGTTCACAACTGTATTTACTTGCAGCTCCTGCTTGCTACAGCTGATGACTCTTTCTGTTAGAGCAGGAGTACCTTTGGCTTGGCTGGTGGCTCTCAAACAAGCTCATCCTTCCCTGCTCCTGGCAGCCACGTATTCAAATGCCTCTCATCATTTTTCAGTCAGTCCTGTGTGTGGAAATGCTTTTGTATTTTTCACAGTGGCACTTCAGACCTATCCTGTTGATCAGCTCCAGCGAGTGCAGGGTCTTTCCAGCCCCTCTTTTGATAGCGAGCCCGGGCATCGGGGAGATAAGAGTGTGGCAAACTGCTTCCTCCCAGAGCTCACACCCCTTTGCAGTAAGGATGGTGTGAAGAGGCATTTGTGCTGCGTGCTGCCTTTTCAGCTCACCCCACGTTTGGTTCCTGTTATGCAAATCCTGCTTTAAACTTAGCAATGCCAATTTGCATTAATATTTCGGTTTCATATAGCTCTAGCTCTTGCCTCCCCAACACAAGTGCATTTTAATGAGCGGTTGGCAGAAGGTTAAAAAAAGATATGGTCCTCATTAAATCCTATTCTGTGAAATGCAGCAGTTTGTTGCCAAAAATCATTAGGATAAAATAGAATGCAAGTTAAGGCTGCAAGTCAAAGCCACATCAAAGGCTGCTGCGGGGTTGGAGAGCAGCACAGCTCTGCCGNCTGGGGGGGGACCTTTTCATAGAGTTCTCTGGTTTGTCAGAGTTAAGTGTGTGTGTGTGTGTGTGTGTGGATGTCTCTACAGACACACACATCTGTGGGTGCTGTGTGGATCTCAGCGTGCCAGCGGCCGAGAGCTCTCTGCCTTTTCTACCCTTGGATTTTTTCCAGTGCTTGAAGGGAGTTCATAAAAAAGAGGGAGAGGGACTTTTTCACATGGGCAGATAGTGACAAGACCAGGGGTGCTGGTTTTAAACTGGAAGAGGGGAGAGTTGCACTAGAGAGAAGAAATTCTTTCCTCGGAGGGCGGTGAGGCAGTGGCCCAGGTTGCCCAGAGAAGCTGTGGCTGCCCCATCCCTGGCAGTGCTCAAGGTCAGGATGGATGTGGCCCTGGGCAGCCTGCTCTAGTCAGTGACATCCCTGCCTGTGGCAGTGGGGTTGAAACTAGATGATCTTTAAGGTAGGTCCCTTCCAGCCCAAACCATTCCATGATTCTCTGATGCTGTGATTTTCTTCCCCTCTGATCCATAAAGAAATGCCTCTGCCTGGGAAGAGTTCTCCCTGCCACGGGAGAAGGAATGCGAGCTGGGAATGCTCGACCTCCTCCAACACTTTTTTTCCCTCTTTAAAGTCCATTTTTTGGCATATTAATATTGGAAACACTTCCAAGGCTGCTTCTTGAGAAGCTGCTTTTGGGTGAGCTGTCTGGGAGAGGGCTAGGAGAGAGTTAACTGGGTTCTTTTCTTCATTACTCCGAAGTGATAGAGACTTTTCTTTGACTAATGTAGCTTAATTAGTGGTCAATTAAAACTGAACATTGTTGAATGGGAGTCCTTTGATCAAGCCCCTTGGCATGGTCTCCCTTTCTGTAACTAGCCACCATCTTGAATTCATTTGGAAGCAGCAGTGTAAACAAGTTGAGAACTGGTTCTTTCAGAAGAAGTCAGCAGCCTTGTAGAGCTGTGGGTTCTTTCTTTGCCTTTTCTTTTAACTTCTGGAGGCGGCCATTCAAAGCCCTCTTAAACCAAAACACTGCTACACCCTCAAAAGTGCATTTTTCTGACCCAAAAGAAGGAGGAAAAAAAAAAAAAAGGAAGAAAAAGCCAAAGCTGCATTAATTAATCAGGATTCAGCAGGTCCTCCTCATTCCCTTCCTTGCCATGCTCTGTATGTGCTCTCTCCGGTGAATAATCTCGTTATCCTCTCAAATAGATCTTGTTTCATAATTGGGCTGCAGTTGTTCCAGGGCTGTTTGGGGACTCTGCAGCCAACAGCAGAATGGGCAGAGAGAGAGAGAGAGAAAGCTCTGTTCAAAGCAGGACAGGGCCCTAGCTTTAATTGGAGAAGGGCAGCTTGAGCTTCTGGGAGTGTCCAACAGCAGCAAGTTAAGAAAGGACTTGATGTGTCACTGAGGTAAAATTACTGGGGCATTCACTTGAGTTGGTTTAGGAGTTACATCTTAGAAGGTTTCTGGTAAGGAGATTGTAGAATCATTTAGGTTGGTAAAGACCTTTCAGAGCATCAAGTCCAACTGTTAACCTAACACTGCCAGGTCACCACTAAATTATAGCCCTCAGCACCACAGCTCCAGGGCTTTTCAGTCCCTCCAGGGATGGGGACTCCTCCACTACCCTGGGCAGCATGGGCCAAGGCATTGTTCCCCTGGCACAATTCCTTCTGTTCCTTGGGTGAAGAGACCAACCCTCATCTGGCTCCAACCTCCTTTCAGGGAGCTGCAGAGAGTGAGAAGGTCTCCCTTGAACATCCTTCTCTCCAGGCTAACCAACCCCAGTTCCCTCAGCTGCTCCTCACCACACTACAGGTGCTCTAAACCCTTCAGCACCTTCCTTGCCCTGCTCTGGGCACCCTCCAGAAGGGCACAGTTCAGCTGATGATCATAACATGTCCTCTGGAAATATTGTGGGTTAGATTTTTATTGTTTTCAGAGCTTTCAACCAAGAATAAGGATGAAAGTACTCAGTCATCTCCAAAAGCTTTGTGAGAAATCCTCCTTAAGTGCCCAGTTTGTTAAAAGCTAGATCAGGCTGGAACACAGCTAGGAGTGAAGTGGAGAGTAGTCAGTAAAGGAGAGTTTAAAGCAGTGCTGAGGTTTTGATCAGCAGAATTCTCCTGACAAAACAGGATTAGCAAGGCTGAGATTTTCAGATGAGATTTAGCAGTGCCTTGCTTTGGAATGCACCTCTTGAAGCTCCAGGAGTCATAGTTTGAGACTTCCTTATTAATATTAGTTAGCAGCTGCACTCTGCTTTGGGGTTTTTGGTCTGGTTTTGGAGTGTCTTTGGTTTGGGGTGGTTTTTGGTTTGGTTTGGGTTATTTTTTGGGTTGAGGGTTGTGTCTGGGGATTTTCTTTTTGTTCAGTTTGGAGTTTTGTTTCTTTTGGGGCTTTTGGTTTGGGTTGGGTTTTGTTTGCTTGGGTTTGTTGTTTGTTTTGCTGGTTTGGTTTTGGTTTGGGGGTTTTGGGTTTGGTTTGTTCTGGAGTTTTGGTTTGGGGTTTTGGTTTGTTTAGGTTTTTATTTATTGTGAGGGTTTTATTTATTTCTGGGAGGGCTTTTGTTGGCTTTATCTGTCTATTTCTTTTCTTCTTTCTTCCCTTTCCCAGTTTTTGGGTAGGGTTTCCTCTCCACGTCCTTGCAGGTTCCATCTGCCTGCTCTCAGCTTGCCCTCACAACACTCCTGCTCTACACCCTTCACCACCTTCCTTGCCCTTCTCTGGATACACTCTAGCACCTCGGAGTGAGTGAGGAGCCCACAACTGCCCCAGGATTCATGGTTGCTGCCCTCCAAACAGCCCCTTCTCACTCCCAACAGAATGGTTGTGGAGTCTCCTTCTGGGGAGAGCTTCCACCCCCAGCTGGAGGTGCCCCTGGGCAAGCTGCCCTGGGTGCTCTCCAGAGGTGCCTTCCAGCACCCACTCCTCTATGTGACTGTGCAAAGATAAGCTTAACTCTGCCACTGGAGCTGCTCAGAAGGAAGCTGGAACAACTTGGCTTGCATATTTGCAGAGTGTTTCTGCCTTGCTCTGGGCTTTGCTGGTGGGAGGGCTGAGGAGGAAATGACACCAGCAGCTTGCTTTCTTCCTTTCTGGGACTGATGGCATCTTCAACTTCCAGTCCCTTTCATCAGAGAGAGAGAGAGTGAAAACTCAGAGTCCTAAACAATCATTGAACTCAAATTGCCATCTCTTGACAGAGAGAGAAATTGTTGCTAGTAAATGTGCCTTTCAGCCTTGCCTCATGCCTGCTCCCAAAAGGGCTGATTAGGGTGGAATAATTGGGGATGATAGCAGGAGGAAGACGACAATTCCATTTAATTAAAGATAATTTATTTTACTTTAACTTGGTGATGTCCCACATGAATAAGAGTAGATTTAGCAGATAGATTTATTAATGGGTACTGACATCTCTGCTGACAGAAAAAGCAAACATTTTCTTTCCTCGTGGTTTTTATTGTGTCTCAGCACCTGAAAGGGGCTGTCACCCCACTCCCTGACGTGCCCGGAGATGAAGATGTTTCCACAGAGGGCACAGCTCAGGGTTCCTGACTCCAGAGGACCAGGACCCACCTCTTCCTAAAAACCACACCACAGAAAGCCCAAACCTGCTCTGGGCTTCTTTTCTGCCATTGCTGCTGGAGTTGCTGGTCCTGGAGTTCCCCCCTTCATGCCAAGCTCTGGGTGAAACCCCGGCTTCTTGAAGGGCTAGGGGTGCAAGGGGTGCACCCATCTCTCTGTAGAGACACTGGAGATGTGCTGCTGAGGGACATCATGGTTAGTGTTGGACTTGACTGTGCTAGGTTAATGTTGGACTCAATGATGCTAGAGGTCTTTTCCAACCTAAATGAGTCCATGATTCTATTCTGTGATCCTTTGCCACCACCAAGACAGGGATGGGCTGGAGCTGTGGTACTGAGCACCTCGTGGCAAGCTTGGCATCCTAGCAGGTAGTAGAGGAGTTTGTAGCTGGCTTCTTGGGGGTGTTCCATCAGCCATAGCCCTAATTGGGGGTGTTTGCAGCCCTAGAGCTCTCTGGTGAATCACAACTCCCTCTGGGTTGTCCCAGTCCTTCCCAGTGAATCCCCTCTTTCCCTGCTGCTTGACACCCACCATGAGGGTACAGCACTGGATCTGCAACCCAGCTGCTGCAAGGAGCTTGTGGCAGGACTTGAGCAAACAGATCAGGTCTAATTAATGATTGTATATGCTTTAAATGCTGTGATTCCCACCCTGCTAGGTAGCTGCTGAGCAGAAGATGTGGTGAAGTGAAGGCTCTTGGCTTGGGGAGAGGTTGGAGAGGAGAACATGGGCAGATGTCTGCTCCATTCACTGGCTCTGCATGGATTTGTAAGCAGAGCATAGGAAAGGGAGGGAAAAAACCCAACACAAAATGGTTCTCCAGCAATGCAGTAGAGAAAAGGAGGTTAGGAAGCAGATCCCAGAAGAAGGAAGATGCATGAAATACAGTCCTGGGCTCTGTCTCTACTGGAAACTGCTTTGCTTAAGCAAGAAATGCTTCAAAGCAAACTATCTCCTGTGAGATGTGAGTAGGAACTCAGGTATGGCAACTGCCCCTGGAGCTCAGCCAAGTGGCACCTTTGTTCTTCCCATCATGGCTTTTATTTCTCTTTTCCTCACTCTTTTCCCTCCCTTTTATGGCTTTTTGGAGGTCTGGTCCTGCCTTGCTGAGCATCTGCAACTGCTGAAATCCTGGTGGCTGCAGGATGTTGGCTGAATTGCTTCATTTTGTCCCATGTCTCTGGTTACACCCTTGATTCTTTGTCCTTTCTTCCTACCCACTCCCTCTCAGTTCTGCTGTGTTGCTTCTCCTCCTGGACATGTCTCCTGCTCCTCTCAGTTCACCTCAGCATCCTCAGGGTCCTTCCCTCAGCCCTGCCACAGTGAGACCAGCCTGGCCAGTGCTTGCCATGAGGGTTGCCTTGTGGATTTCCCCAAACTGGGTAAGTTCACAGAACGGTGGGGGTCAGAAGGCACCTCTGGAGGTCAGTTAGTCCAAACCCCCTGCTAAAGCAGAGTCACCAACTCTTTCCCTTCACTCTTGAGTCAGCAGCTCCTCATGAGCTTTCCTGGAGTCTCCTTTCTCCCAAAAATACACCATTTCCTTGTTTCTTCCACAGCCTGCTCAAGCCTGGAGTGCCTTTAGGACAGGTTTCTGGTTCTCAGAGCCTCCCCAGCTCCCATCCCTGTCACCTGGTGGCTAGGGAAAGAAAGAAAACTAAAGCCATGGCCAGCTGCATGTCACTCAGCCATGCTGAAGGGTTTGTGTCTGTTTGATTCTGCCCATCTTGCCTGGTCTCACTGCTGGTGGTGCCAGGGGGAATCCACTTCTTCAGAGCACTGAGATCTTTCTGCTCTGCCCATCACTGTGGCCCAAGGCTGCTTACTTACTCACTTGCCCTTTCTCTGGAGTTTTCTCTTAGTCTTCTTTCTGCTTTGCTTTTATCTTTTGGTTCCTCATCCCTGGGGCTTTCTCCTGCTGTAGGTGGCCATTTTTAGCCACTCTTTGGTGTCCTCTTTTCCTTGTTCCTCTCAACTCTTCTCATCTCCTGATGCCTCAGTGGGACCATTTGGGAAAGCAAACCATTAGAGCAGAAATCACTTGCAGTCCCCACCCCGACTGATGGGTGGCTGGGGAGGGTAGGGGGTGGCATTTGCTCTTGGGTGGCAGAAAGAAGTGAAAGAGCTTGCAGAGCAAATGTCCCTCTCTGTGTCTGTTGTTGTTGCTGTTTTAGCCTGTCCCAGGGATGACATCATGGTGTCATTTTCTGTCTTTGCTCTCATTTCCTTGACCCCTTTTTAACTCTGGGCGTTGACGAGCTGCAGCACTCAGCACTTCCATCTGGAAGGCATTTCAACATGAAGAGGATCTGTGGACTTAGAGGATCAGAGAAAAGGGGGGGGAGGAACCAAACAACCCAAAAAAAAACCAAATAAAAAGAAATAACCAAAAAAAAAACCTGAGGCAGCTAATGTTTAGGGGATGCTGAACCTTGGGCAACTCTTTGTGCCAGCAGCAAGTCCTGGTGGGAGAGGAATAACCAGAGGTGGTTTGGGGCAGATCTCAGTGTTTGACCTCAGAACAAGCTGTGGTTTGGGAAGGTGGCACTTTATAGTGGCTTTTTGAGTCCTGGCAAGTTCCTGTTCAGTGTTATTTGTACCACTGAGAGCAGAGCCAGAGCCTGGGTGCTGCACTGAAAAGGGACCAAGGTGGTTTGCAGGTGCTAGGCCAGTCCTCCATGAAAGCCATGCTTGCAGGGGCACAGCCATGCCAAGAGCCCTGATGCAAGACTGTCACCCAGAGGCTTTTGGGCACATGAGGTTCCAGTTGGTGAGTCTCACTCTGATTGTTTAATAAACACAAGCAGCAGGAGAGGAGAGAAGCAGAGAATGAGAGAAACACAGAATGGGTTGGGTTGGAAGGGACCTTTCAAGGTCATCTAGTGCAAAATCCATGCAGCCAGCAGGGACATCTGCAACTAGAGCAGGTTGCTCCCAGCCCCAACCAACCTGACCTGGGATGGTTCCAGGGATGGGACATCTCCCACCCCTCTGGGCAGCCTGGGCCAGGCTCTCCCCACCCTCAGTGCAAAACATTTCTTCTTCTCTCTAGTCTAAATCTCTCCTCTTTTAGTTTCCAACCATCAGCCCTTGGTCTGGCCCAACAGCTCCTGCTCAGAAGTCTGTCCCCAGCTTTCTTCTAGGCCCCTTTAAGGCCACCAGAAGGTCTCCTTGGAGCCTTCTCATCTCCAGTCTGACCAACCCCAACTCTCTCAGCCTGTCCTCACAGCCCTCTTGTCATTTGGATAGCCTTTGGACCCACCTCAAGACAGGACTAAAGCTTCTGTAAAAACCTGCAGCCCAGGGTTGGGATTTTTTGGGTGCATGACATGGTGTGTGCTGGAAAACTGGTGGCAGGCCCTGACCCAGCCTGCCCAGGGCAGTGGTGCAGTCCCCATCCCTGGAGGGCTTGAAAAGCCCTGGAGCTGTGGTGCTGAGGGCCATGCTTTAGTGGCATGGTACTGATAGGTCAGGGGTTGAACTTGATGCTCTTTGAGGTCTCTTCCAACCCAAACAATTCTGCCATTCACAAGAGGGAGATGATGGTGGGTGGGGGGAGGGTGACCAGGCTCCCACCTGCACTCACCTTCCATGGCACTGCCAATCCTTTCTACTTGCCCCCAGGCTGGCTGTGGGGGCTCTACAGGTGCTTCCCCTGGCTCTGTACACTTGTTTTCCACAGTGCACCATGCACTTAACTGCTCAGCAGGACCTGCAACCTCATCCCTCTCCCAGAGCTGAGCTAAGGGCTGAGGGGAGGGGTTTACCATGGCCCTTTTTCTTTCTTTCCACGTTGGGACTCATCTGGTCTCAATTACCATTTGATGGCAAGTCCAGGCCCCAGGCCTTTGGCATGTTTGTCCTGGGAGAAAGATCTGGAAGAGCCGACATCTGGTTTTGATGGCAGGGCTGGCAGGTTGATGGGCTCAGGGTGGAGGTGGCTGGGGGGTGGGAGGGTGGCTTGGGCTGCCTCAGCCTGCCTGGGTTTTCCTTCCGGCACTGCTGGGGAGCCTGGCTTTTTCATCAGCCCCCACACCCTCTCTCCTCTTCCTCTCCCCCTTTTTTTTTTTTTTCCCCTTCCCAGCAACATCTGGCTGAAATTAGGGACCTGCAGTTTGAAAAAAATGCCCTTCTGCTGGAAACCTGGAGTAGGTCAGGCTGCAGGGGGAGGGAGCTTTGCTGTTCAGCCCTGCTAAAGGGCTGGGATGTATTGAGGGCTCTTCAGCTAAAAGGTGGGGAGGTTAGAAGCATAGATTTATGGAGTGGGTTGGGTTGGAAGGGACCTCTCAAGGTCATCTAGTCCAAAATCCATGTAGTCAGCAGGGACACCTGCTCCCAGCCCCAACCACCCTGAGCTGGGATGGTTCCAGGGCTGGGACATCTCCCACCTCTCTGGGCAACCTGGGCCAGGCTCTCCCCACTCTCAGTGCAAAACATTTCTTCCTTCTCTCTAGTTTAAATCTACCCTCTTTTAGTTTCCAACCATCAGCCCTTGGCCTGACCCAACAGCTCCTGCTCAAAAGTCTCTCCCCAGCTTTCTTCTAGGCCCCTTGAAGGCCACCAGAAGGTCTCTCTGTAGCCTTCTCTTCTCCAGGCTGACCAACCCCAACTCTCTCAGCCTCTCCTCACAGCAGAGAGCTTCCAGCCCTCCCTCTGATCATTTTTGTGGCCTCCTCTGGCCCTGCTCCACCAGCTCCATGTCTCTCCTGTGCTGAGGCCTCCAGAGCTGCAGGTTCCCCAGCACTGGAGGTGAGGTCTCAACCCATCTCTAGCCTGCAGAGCAGTGGCTGGTCTGATGGCAGAGGAGTGAGGACAGCAGCTGAGTGTGCAGTGGCACCAAGCAGCCCCAATTTTAGGAGTACAAAACATATGGTTGAAGCCATTTTCTTTTCCCTTGTGCTGGAGGAAGTTTTTTGGGTGGTTTTCTTTATCAACACCTACTCAGGATAATTTATGTCTCTTGGAGTGGGGTTATCAGTGTGATTCCATCCTGGTAATGTTAGCTGGCAAACATTTTGGAGTAGATTATTACTGGGATTAAAGAGTACACTACTTTGTGGAAGAAAGACAGAAAGACAGGGGCCAGAATCTTGTTCAATTAATCATCTCCTGCCCTCTCTTTGTGACCTGTTGGAAATATTGCAGCCCTCCCATGCTAAAGGAGGACAAATCTGGACCTTTTCACAGGAGAGGAATTTCCATGTGTGCTCTTAGCTAAGGTTGTGATAAGATGAGAATGTTTATGTTGAAAAAGTGACACTTCTTCAGGAAATGCAGGATTTTTGTCACTGCCTTATACCTCCTCAAGTTCTTCCTAGGTCTGAGGCTGTCACAGCAGAAGGAGTTAATTCCCTTCAGCCTGGTGGCTTCCACTGGGTAAAAATTCAGCTGTAAAACCACCAGGAGAATAAATCAAGTGTCTGCCTGTAGTGAGGAAGAGTTACACCCAGTTTGTAAGCTGGCATTTATTTTGGCTTGCTTTCCCCATTATTTCATGACCACCAACCTCTGTCTGCCCTCCCCTTGCTCCTCCTGATCCTCTGAGGGTTGACAGTTGGCTGAAGATGAGCCAGCAGTGTGCCCAAGCATCCTGCCTTGGAGCAGCACTAGTGTGGCAGCAGGGCTAGGGCAGGGATTGGCACTGGGGAGGGCACAGCTGGAATCCTGGGGTCACTTTTGGGCTCCTCACTCACTCCAAGAAGGACTTGGAGGTGCTGGAATGTGGCCAGGGAAGGGCAAGGAAGGTGGGGAAGGGTCTAGAGCCCAAGTGTTGTGAGGAGCAGCTGAGGGAGCTGGGGTTGGTTAGGCTGGAGAAGAGGAGGCTCAGGGGAGACCTTCTCCAGCTCCCTGACAGGAGGTTGGAGCCAGGTGGAGGTTGGGCTCTTCTCCCAAGGAACAAGTGACAGGACAAAGAGCAGAAGCCTCAAGTTGCACCAAGAGAGGTTTAGGTTGGACATGAGGAACAGTTTGGCACAGCCAGAGTGGTTAAGCATTGGCCTGGGTTGCCCAGGGCGGTGGTGGAGTCCCCATCTCTGGAGGGTTCAAAAGCCCTGGAGCTGTGGTGCTCAGGCCATGGCTTAGTGGTGACCTGGCAGTGTTAGGTTTTCCTTTCCAACCCAAATGATTGCATGACTCCATCCATCCCCCAGCCCACTGCTCCCCTGGGCTCTGGGAGCCCTAGGGCATGCAGGGAGCTTACTCAGCATCCCACAGCCCCTTTTTTCCCCCCCTATTTTTTGTTTCTTTATGTGAGGTGATGTTATTTTCCTTTTCTCCTGAGCCCTTCTGTGGCCCTGCCCTGGCTTAGGGGGGGGCTGTTGGCAGAGGAGATCTGGGTCCTGCTGCCAGCCCTGCCTGCCTGCTGGATTTCTCTTGCCTTTCCCTGGGACCTGTGGCTGTGGAAGCAGTGGGAGCAGTGGGAGCAGGCACTCTGCCAGCTGCAGGATCTGCTGCCTGCTTCAAAATGGAGGCAGGAAGGGATCCATTTTCATCAAGGAGATGACAGTGCTTCAGTCTTCCTGACCATCTGGAGAGAGGCACCTCCAGCACAGCAGAGACAAAGCACAGAGAGATGGAGAGGAGAACAAATTCCCCTCTAGATAATAAATTCTATGCCCAGCAGCCTGCTGGGGTTTGGGAAGGGGGAAGATTTTTGAGGTTTCATTCTGGTTTTCAGCCACTGGCCTGGTGGATGGAGCTGAAACTTAAAGGAAGAGCTAGGAAGAGGTGTTTCCTGAAAGGCCAAGTTGCAGAGAGCTCTCAGGGTTAGTAAACAAGGGGAAGGTTTTGGCACGGGCACAGAGTTGATTGCCCAGACAAATAGACTGAAGTCCTAAGGAAGGAGGAGGGTTTATTTTCTTCCCCCTGATGTGCACACATGCTGTGTTGGTGGTCTTGTGCAGATCCAGGCTTTTAATAGTCCTTTCAAGCTTGTCTGGAAAGAGCTTGATCCATGGGAATTTAATAGCCTCAGATATGTTTGTAATTTTCAGCCTGTTCCTGATAAATGCTGCTTTCCTCAAGCCCCTTTCTGGTTCCTGCTTCAGTTGGGGAAAGCAAGTTTTGGGGAGTTCCTTGCAATGCTTTCAGTTGTGTTGTGCAGTGGGTAAAGAACCTTAGCTTTTTTCTTTCCTCCCAGAACCATCAGCATCATTTCAAGTTGGTTGGTTGGTTGTTTCCAGCCCCCCGATGCTGTAGGAGGAACATGTCTACATCTGCTGGCTGATTTTATTTACAGAGAGTTTGACAAATACCTTTGCAAACCTCTTTCTTGAAAGCTGGAAAATGTCAGGCTGGAGCTTCTTTTGAAGCTTCAAATTTATTTTCCAGTCACACATAGACTGAGGGGGGTTTTTTTGTGTTCTGAGAGAAGAATGATGTGGTGTTGTGAACAGATTTATACCAAGCAAGGTACAAACTCAATATTTCTTGCCTGCTGCCTGCTAAAGACATCCTAAATTACTCTCTTTTTTTCCCCTTAGGTTTATGCCCCGTCAGCAAGCACTGCCGACTACAATAGGGATTCACCAGGTTATCCATCCTCAAAACCAGCAGCCAGCACTTTTCCTAGCTCCTTCTTCATGCAAGGTAAGACTCTTGCTTTCAAAAGGACACCTCTTTTGCATACCTCTTCCCGGCTTTGTCTTTTAGGCTAGGTGTCATCTGAAATAAGACCTCGGGCTAGCTCCCATTAGCATCACAATGGCAAACCTCTGCCTCTTCCTTAGACCATTCTGCTTCCAAAGGTCTTGTTCTGATCCTGTAGGGAAGCAGCAGGATGAATAACTTCCCCAGCCTCTTATCAAGCTGAGGCTCCTGAAGCTGGTTTTTCCCAGCCTCTGTGTGCCTGTGTGCACATCCATTAGGTGCATCCTAAATCCACTCACATTTGGGGGGGGGTGGGGGCTCTGTGCATTGTTGCTTTATGCCAAGGAGAAAGATTTTTGTCTCCTGTGAAGTGCACAGTGCTGCTGGTTTGTGTGCCTGTGGAATTAGAGCCAGTATGTAGAAAATGAAGCCATTTCTCATGGAGGGAGGGTGAGAGTTTTTCATGCCTTCACTGCTGCCATCTTGCATTCCCTGCAAGTACAATGACATATGGGACTGGGACTAGATGACCTTTAAAGATCCTTCCCAATCCAAACCTTTCTATGAAATTTAGTAGAACTCCCTCAATAAAACTCCTAGGAGTTTGGAAAGGTCCACATGTATTGAAGAGACTCATCTCCTGCCACATTTGGGACAAAATAATGGGATTTTAAGCACTAAATACACTCTGCTGTAGGCAGTAAATCTGGTTTGATTCAGTGGGATGTTAGGATGAGGGATTGGGGTTTATTCTCTCTACAGATGGATCCACAGGGACTATGTAGACACACATATATATGACTCTATATGCACTTTCCAGCTCCCACCCTCAGGGAAAACAATCCAAAGAAGCCATTCTTGTGTCCCCAGCACCTGAAGGTCATGGGCACTGCTCAGCATCCCCAGGGGTGGCTCAGCTCCCTCTCTCCAGGTGACCAGGCCATCTCCTGCAGAGCTCCACCACATCTCCAGCTCTTCATTTGAGGGGTGAAGGGATGCAGGCAGGAAGGACCACCAGACCCTTCTTGCCCCAGGCTTGGGGTTTGAGGGCTGTGAGGAGGGGTTCTGGTGGTTCTTCATGGGAGGGAAGAGGGCATCAGTCAAAGCACTGACCCCCCTTGATCACCTCCTGTCTGCATCTGGCTGTGGGAAGGAGGGACCAGGGCTGAAAAGGAAATGATGCTCTCACCTTAAAAGGTGGATAAGTACCTCCCCCCAGGAGCAACCTGCTCTGGAGTTCCAAAGCTGGGGATTAATAGGGTTCTGGGGGTGGATAAATACCTCCCCCCCTCCAGAGCAACCTGCTCTGAAACTCCTCTGGAGTTCCAAAGCTGGGGATTAATAGGGTTCTAATGATACCAAATATTTACCCTTTGTAGTGCTTAGCCAGTCTGTGGCTTTAAATGTTATCTTCTCACAGATGCCTATTGAAGACATAAATCTGAATTAAATCACTGTTCAAACAGCCCTGGGAAGGTGATGCTAGAAGGGCTGCTGCTGCCAGGGGGTTTGGAGTCTATAAATGAGGTAGGGCTGTAAGGGAGACATCAGCATTTGTTATTAGAGCAACTCCTGTAGTTAAATGCAAAACAGGCAACCAACTCTTGTGCTTGGTACAGTTTAGAAGCCCTTTTTAGTCCCTTCATTGTACCTTAGCCTGGCTTGAAGGATGGAACACTGAGCTCAGGAAGGGCAGAGACACAGGCTGTGAAATCCCTCCCAGGAGAAACCATGCAAGTGGTGCTAGACTCTTGTTAAACAAACCAAAAGCAACAACAATGTGGATGTGGAAACATCCAGAGTTCAGGAATTATCAGATCCTCTCTGAGAGGAAACAGCCTCATGTTGCATCAGGGGAGGTTCAGGCTGGGTATCAGGACAAGTTTCTTTCCTGAAGGGGTGGCTAAGCATTGGGCCAGGGAGGTGATGGAGACACTGTCCCTGGAAGTGCTGAAAAGCCCTGGAGCTGTGGTGCTGAGGGCCATGGATTAGTGGTGACCTGGCAGTGGTAGGTTAATGGTTGGACTCTATGATCTCAGAGGTCTTTTCCAGCCTTAATGACTCTGTGATTCAGTGGCTGACCAAGCTCCTTAGCCCCTCCTCATTCTGTCAGCTTCAGTGTCTCTCACTTCAGCCTGCAGACTTCTGTCTCTGATGAAATTTGCTATAATGCTGTTGATGTCCTTGAGTTTATTGTACCAGAGCAGGAGTAAAGCAGCAGGAAACCTCCCAGCCTGAGTGCTGTGACTGTAAGGAACCTTACAGAGACACAAGCATCCCCCATTCCTCACTTCCTCTTTATTGAAGCTTTCCTTGGATTTCTAGCTTCATTTTGATGCCTTCATGCTAAAGAGGTGAAGCTTGAGGAGGCCTCAAGAAGGTTCTAGCACCTGTAGGCAGTGCTTTTCCCCTCCTGTCTTCCAGATGGCCATCACAGCAGTGACCCATGGAGCTCCTCCAGCGGGATGAACCAGCCTGGCTACGGGGGCATGCTGGGCAACTCCTCCCACATCCCCCAGTCCAGCAGCTACTGCAGCCTGCACCCACATGACCGCTTGGTAAGGCACAGGGAGAGGGGGTGGGCACCTCACTCCTACCCTTCATGGCATGCCTGTGGCTTTGGGAGCTCTTCATGCACTGCTGGCTATGCCCAGCTCTGCAACATCCAGTTTGGGAAGGCTCAGGAAAGTTGCTTTCCAGAGAGGTTTTTGTTTCAGGCTCTGCTGTGGATGGGAGATTGGAAGCTGAAATTGTGTGAGAAATAATGTGGCAGCAGAACTGGGGCCTGGGTACTGGGGAGCCCACACCTCCAATCTTGGGGGCAGGTTTGGGCTCCTCACTCACTCCAAAAAGGACATGGAGGTGCTGGAGTGTGGCCAGAGAAGGGAAAGGAAGCTGGGGAAGGGTCTAGAGCACAAGTGTTGTGAGGTGCAGCTGAGGGAGCTGGGGTTGGTTAGGCTGGAGAAGAGGAGGCTCCAGGGAGACCTTCTCACTCTCTGCAGCTCCCTGAGAGGAGCACAACATGCTGTATGCTGCAGAACTGGTGTCTGTTGCTGGTCTGAGTTGGTAGTTTGCTGTCTCTCATCCATTTTCTGCTCTGTAGAAGGGAGGGGTGTTTTATTTTCTCTGGTACATCCTGATCCCTAGCAGGAGGAAGTTGCTGGGACTGATTCCATCTATTGTATTGGGATAGAATAAAAATGGAATTAAATCTGATCTGAGCAGAGCTCAGGGGATATTCTCCTAATATCAGGGCTGGATTGATGATGTTGAAATAACAAATAACAGTTGGTTCCATCAGTTCAGGGCTTTGGTTTCAGGGAAGAGAGAGAGAAGTGAACAGGCAGCTCATTTTTCTCCAAATACCTGGAACATTACAAGTGTTGTTTGTCTGTCCTGTGCCTCTGCTTCTCATCTTAGGAGCATGAATAAGGCAGAGTGATGAGGAGCACTTGGTTTTGAGGGAGGAAAGAGTTCAATGCTGTGAGGGCCTGCAGAACCATCTTCTGGGGCAGGAAGAAAGAATGAAAGTGGCTCTTGCAAACATGACAGTGGCTTTGCAAAGCAAATCTCTCAAGCTTAGCACACTGCTAGGTCAAACTAAGAGGAAGGCAACAGCAAAAGGAATTGCCTCCAAAACTGCTTCATCATGTCCTTAGCAAAGGCATCCTGAAGGCACTAAACCAACTTCTGCTGCTCTGAAGGGTCAAGGACATCTCATAGAGATGGAGCCTAACTTGGCAAAGGCAGCTCCATCCCCTTTGTTACCTCCACTGCCACTCCTTCAGCAGAGTCAGCTGGCTCCTCAGGGTGGAGGTGAGGCAGCAAAGTGCCTTCACCAGGGCAGTCTGCAAACACTTTGGCATTGCAGTGCCCCTTGGTTCTGGGGAGGTTGGGTTTGTAAGGTGTAGGGGAGGGGTTGTGAAGAGCTAAAACGTTTCTGCCATGTGAAATGGGGAGAAAGAGCTCAACCTAAACTCCCCAGAGTGGTTTTTGGTCATGTGGATACTGTTTGATTTATTCAGAGAGGACCATGTTTCTCCTAGAGTGTTAGCAGCAGTGCTTTGAGGTCTTCTCCTGAGAAGATCCCAAAGCAGCACTTGAATACCTGGCAAGAGAGGTGATGGAGTCACTCCTGGGCTGAGCTATCCTTGCTGGCTCATTCCTCTGTCATGTTCTGTGCCAGCTAAGTCACTTAGGGTTGGGGCTGAAGTTCCCCAGGGGGTTTCTCATGAGTCAAAGCCCCCAAAAGTTGGGCAGTCCTCAGTCAGAGTTGGTGGCTGTTTTCCCATGGGTAAGAGCAAGAAGTTTGGGCTGTGTTGGGTATAGTCTTTGTGGTAACTTCACAATGTTGAGTTACTCAGCACTTCATGACAAGAAATCATCTGAAAGTCATTAAACAGAAGGAGGGAAGGGAAGGATGTCATCAACCAGCCTGCTCTCAGCCACCTAGGGAGGCAGAGGGCACTGAGGTGACCTTGCTTTAACACTTCAGTGCCTTGATGCTAGGCCAGGTACTGCCTTGTAGCTCCAGCTCCCCATGGAGGGGTTTCAGAGCCCTGGAGCTGTGGTGCTGAGGGCCATGGTTTAGGGGTGACCTGGCAGTGCTGGGTTAACAGTTGGAGCTGATCATCTTAGAGATCTTTTCCAACCCAAAGGCCTCTGTGACTGGCTGATTCTTTGGTCTGGGACCTGTCTGCACACAGTGTTTATGCAAAAGCCCATTCAGCAGTGACAAACAGCACTAATGCAAGCCAGGTTTAGAGTCAGGCAGACTCAGCAAAGCATTTGACCACAGCACTCTTGTGTCCCAGTAAGGGAGCTTGGTGTTGATCCAGCCATCTAGCTACCCAAGTCTTCTGTGTGCTGCCCAGATGCTTGTTTGGAGAACTCCATCCAGCACAGTTTGGATCATCTTGTCACCCAGAGGCATGGCAGTGGGAGGGAGGGTTGATCCAGTGGATTACCTGAGGTGCTGGTGTGGTCTCTTCTGACATCTGTTAACACCAACCCTGCACATCCTGCAGTCAAGTCTTGGGTTTCATTATCAAAAGCAGCCTGGGGTTTGCTTCCCTTCCCTTGGAAGGCTTCTCCTCCAGCCAGCATCACCAGCTGTTGCTCTCAGAAAGGTTTACTTGATCCATCACCCTGCTTTTCTTGTCTGTGAGTCCTTCTCCTGGGACTGCCATCAGTTAGGAACCATCCACTGTGGATGTTGGTCCAGAAGATGTCCCTGAGGGTAGAGAAAGATTCTCCCTGCTCAGCCTTAGGGCAGCATTCTGCTGCTTCTCAGCTGGTTGGAGCACCACACCCCTTAGGATATAAGGGCAAAATGAGCAGCCTGCTGCCATCCATGAGCTCCACAGTTAAAATACTGCCTTTTCTTTTCTCCTTTGTGCCACAGAGCTACCCATCCCACTCCTCAGCAGACATCAACTCCAGTCTTCCTCCGATGTCCACCTTCCACCGCAGCGGCACCAACCACTACAGCGCCTCCTCCTGCACACCTCCTGCCAACGGCACCGACAGCATCATGGGTGAGTCCATCTGGGGCTCCCTCCCTTCCCATCCTCTCTGTCTCTACCTTCTGCTGCACTGAAGGTGAAGGGTTCCTCACTTTCCTGGAAGGGAGTCCCTCAGGGCAGACCTTCACCTCCTTTCCTCCTGCATTGTGCTGCTGTTGCTGAATTAAATAGGATGACAGCAGAGCATTTGGCTTCAGACTTTTGTCTGGTTCACCAGCTCAGTTGCCTGGCCACACCACTTTGGAGGTTTTCTCTTTATTGGGTTTGGTGAAGGTCCCAGGGAAACCTTCTTGCAGCATTTCACTACTGCAAGGGGCCTAGAAGAAAGCTGGGGAGAGACTTTTGAGCAGGAGCTGTTGGGCCAGGCCAAGGGCTGATGGTTGGAAACTAAAAGAGGATTGAGATTTAGACTAGAGAGAAGGAAGAATTTGTTCACACTGAGGGTGGGGAGAGCCTGGCCTAGGCTGCCCAGAGAGGTGGGAGATGTCCCATCCCTGGAACCATTCCAGGTCAGGTTGGTTGGGTCTGGGAGGAACCTGCTCTGGGTGCAGATGTCCTTGCTGGCTGCAGGGGGGTTGGCCTAGATGCCCTTGGAAGATGTTTTCCAACCCAACCCACCTATGATCTGTGATTTGCTGGCCTGCAGTGCCATGTGAGGTGATAACTTCTGTATCTCCTCAATTCTTTGCTGGCTTTCCAGGTGGTGTAGGGGGAGCATGATGCTGGCATGTCCCTGTAAGGGCCAGAGCCACCTCTGACTCTGCCAAGAGTGACTCTGGAAATGAAGAGCATCCCTCTGTATACTTCAAATATTTGGCAAATAGCAGTTTCTACTTAAATACAGGAAATCAAACAAATACTGCTTTGCCTGTCTCTCAGAGAGTAAATGAAGCTAATTAAATAAGTGGCAAATGGGGAACACATCCCTGGCCACATGTTTTGGATTACACACATGATCCTGTGCTGGATGACTGCAAGCAGGACTAATGCAGGAAGAATGGAGGGTGGGTTCAAGCATTAACACATGGGCATCAGATTCCTCAAGGTCTCTGAACAAAGGAGAAACTAAAGACAGTTCCCTTCTTCATTTGTCACTGTCTGAGGAAAAGCCTCTCCCAGCTGAGGGTAGCATTCCTGGGCTCCCATCTTGCCATTCCACTGGGACTTTTTCCTTCCCAGCCTCTTGCTGCTTCTGTGCACATGACCTAGGGAAATGGCTCTTTCTCCCTCCAGAGGAGCCTGATTTCATTCAGCCTCTTCCCTCCAGTTCAGCAGCAGCCTGACAGGCCACAGTAAGGGCTGCAAAGTTTGGGAGCCACCCAGAGAAGTACCTACATACCCCCATGTGGAAAACACAGTCATCTGGATTGCTCTCCTGAAGATCTCTTGTGTGTGTGAGTCAGAAGAACCAAGGATATAAACAGGCAGATGTTTGGGGTTTGTTTTGTTCAGCAGCTGTAAATATTCAACAAGTTGAGCTCTGCCTGAGCTGAGGGCTGCAAAAGTATGTCTCAGGTCTTCATGCAAATCCTCTTCTCCTCCTCAAGCCATGGAACTCCCCAAAGGCTGAGGCAGACAGTTCTTCTGGAGAAAGCCATCTGAGCTTTCCCATCCTCACCCCAGGGTGAGGAGACCAGGGAGCACATTGGTGCAGCCCCACCCCAGGGACAGGGAAGGCAGCAGGGAGAAAACCCCTTCAGGGGACTTGGAGGATGGCAGTGAGTTCATTGTATGTTAAGTGTGGGCTTGTTTAGTTGCAAAGGCCTGAGGTGATCTTTAAGCCAGCAGTTGTTGAGCTGGAGAGCCTTCAGCAGGGCTTCATGCCACTTGCTGCTTCCCCTTCTGAGGACATGTTATTTGGGTGACATTCTGCACTGTGACATGCAGCTTTTCCAGGAGAAACACGATGTGCTTTTGCCCTGGAGGCACTGGTTTCACAGTCATTTCATTACCCAGGCAGTCACATTGTGCTGCACTGTGTATTTGACACAACTGTGAAGCTTCCAGTTCTGGGAGGGTGGGGAACTGTCAGGCACTGGAAGAAGAAGATGACTTTTACCCAGCAGTGTCACTTCCTGGGAAGTCAGGAAGATCATCAGCTGTGAATCCTGAGATGCTGCAAGTTTTTTCCACTCTTCTTAACATAGAAACATCATTTCTCTGGGTGTTGTCTGCTCTTTGCTCTTAGTTGGGCTCTTCTTGAGGGCAGTGAGGGGCTGGTTCTGCTGCTTCACCAGTAGCTGCAGCTGTCAGCTCATTCCTTACTCTGGCTCTAGGTCTTCTTCTCCTTCTGGACCATTTGTTAGGTAGCTGAGAGCCTCCTTGTGTGTGTGTTGGTGGCAGAAAGCTTTTCTCTCTGGCCATGGCATTTCTTGCCCAGCACCTTAGCCTTCCAAGAGCTGCTCCTTACACACCACATGAGATTTTCCTCTCCTGAAGCAGGCTCTTGCCAAAGCTCACACCCTTGGCATATGCCATGTCTTTCCCCAGGCCATATGTGCCTGTGTTGACCAGGACAGATCTGCCCAACTGGGACTTTGCTGGTAGTGCTCCTCCCTTATAGAGCTAACTACTAATCCCTGCTCTTAGAGTCCTTCTCTTAATCATTTCTTAATCTGCAGGAATATCCATGCTTCTCTGATAGCTGAAGAGGGTTTAGCTTCTTTAAGAGCCTTTGGGAGGTGGCTTTGGTGAAAGCTGAGAGCACAAATCCATTAACAGTTGCTGGATCTCCTACACTGATGTGCTCATCATGGCTTGCAGTCAATTTAGGTTGCCCAGAGAGGTGGGAGATGTCCCATCCATGCAGCCATCCCAGCTCAGGTTGGTTGGGGCTGGGAGCAACCTGCTCTGGGTGAAGATGTCCCTGCTGGCTGCAGGGAGGTTGGACTAGATGACTTTAGAGGTCCTTTCCAACCCAAAGCAGTCTGTGGTTCTGTGTTTGCATTGCTCTTTGTTATCTTTCCTAGTAGAGGAGTCAGATTGAAAAGCTTCAACTCACAGAACCTCTTGGTTTTTAAGATATTTCTACCTTCTTTCCCTCAGCCTTCATTTTAGACTAATGCAGTGAAGGATCCCTGAGAACAAGATAAAAACCAAGGTGTGACTTACACTTCCATTCACAGTTCACTTCAGAGGGAAGGAACTGAATTTCTGGACATCTGCCTGGTACTGATCAAGTCCCAAACCTTTAGATTGTGCTTCACAACACTCAATTCCCCTCAGCAGTTGTAGCTCTAGCTGGCACTGCCTGTTCTATCTGTTTTCACCTTTCTTTACATATCTTTCTTTCTACCTCCTGATGCCTCCTTTCAGACAGAGCCCTTGGCAGATCAGCACACTCTCAAATACCTGAAAACCAAAACATTTTAACTAAGAAAAATGGAGTCAGCAAAGAGACAGTTCCAAACCACACTGTAGATGTCTCTCTGACAGCACTTGGGACACAGCTAGACCTTGTCTCTGCTTAGACCCTGCTGAAGCTGCCAGGAGAAGTTTTGGGCTTAGGTAGGATGGGTGGTCAGTCACTGCTAGCTCTGACAGCAGAGGTATGGGAACTGCTAAGCAAGGAGGGATGGAATGAAAGGGGCAAGGGATGGAGAGGAGGAAAAGCTGCATGGAGCCAGTGGGTGAGGTAAATGCTTCCAGGGAGGAGATGGAGCAGAAAGGTTGCTCTGAAAAGGGGTGGCAGGACACTCTCTGGACCACAGATTGCAGCTGGGGTAGGGGGGCAGCCTCTCCTGCCTCAGTCCTTGGCATTACCCAAGCTTTCAGGAGTGGTCACTAACCACTTGCTTCTCATTTTCTGGCTGCCTGACTTAGGGTCCTCAGAGATGAAAGCAAAAGATAGGGCTCCCAGACAGCCAAAGGTGTGCTTTTAGTGTATAGGTGGGCATACAGATGGGATGCTTGGCCCTAATTTTCCTTTCCTTCATTCCTCTTGGACTGGAGAGGTTTCAATCCTATCACCTGAGACTGAGACCCAGTGTGGGTGCTGAGAGGGAAAGTGGGCTGAGCTCTGGCATTCCCAGCCCTAGGCTGGTTGGCTTTGCTGCCTGTCTAATGTGGTATTTTTGGATGGTTGATGTGTGAAATACTGCCCTTTATTACAGAGAGGTTTTTAAGAAGCAGATCCTTGTTAGAGTGGCTTTGCACATCCTAGAACCCCAAGGCAGCATCCTCGGGTGGGCTCCAGGTGTGAACCCATCCCCAAGCCCAGCTCTGTGCTTGCACATCCTGATGTTTTCCATACTTTTAAGCATCTTCTGCTGTTGGAAGCCACGTGGCCAAGCACTGCCAAATCCTCCCATGTACTGAAACCAAAACCAAGCCACATGGCAAGTGTCTGTTTCATCTGCAGGAAGGGAGCCCGAGTGTGTTTGATACCTACCTGAGCAAACAAATTAATGGCAATTAAAGATTCATTTCATGCAATTAGCATTAAAATGCAATTAAATGAGGAATAAGTGGACCAGGAATAGAATGTCTGTGCTGCTTTCCTGTCTGGTTTTTACATGGAGCCTTTTTGTCTTTCAGCCAACAGAGGAAGCGGGGCAGCAGGCAGCTCGCAGACTGGGGATGCGCTGGGGAAAGCACTTGCCTCTGTAAGGAAATATTTCCTTTGGAATGCACATGTATTGCTTTGAAAGTGTCAACTGTAATCAGATCCTGGACACCTGGAGCTTAACCAAGATGCCCAGAGATCTGCTCTCAGAGAGCACCCAACGTGGAGTTGCACTACTGCTCACCGACATAGTGAACGATCAGGGCATTCAAAGGGCCTTGGAAGAAAGTTGGAGGTGTCAATGTTTCTGGTAGAATAGAAGTGGCCTTCTATTAGAAGGAGGAATTTTTAGAATATTAATTAGAAGAATAGAGGGGAAGCCTTGCCCTGGTCTTGTTGACTGGGTGCTGAGGAGCTGTGGCTGTTAAGCACACACTGCATTTCCTAGGGCAAGGGAGGTCTGAGCAGAAGCCAGCGGCAGGATGGCATCTGCAAACAGAGCTTCCTTTGGGATTTACCTTCAGCTTTTCTACTTTTCCCTCCAGTTGCCATCTCCTTCAGTCCCTGGGGTTGCTGGTTAAGTCAGCACTTCCCTGGCTAGCTGGGGTACAGCACTTGCCCAGCTGGGAGCAGGAGCCCCTGCCGTGCCCCAGCTAGCACCACGGGACCGGTTGGCCTGGGCTGGCTTCTGCTGAGGACCACGATGGTTATTTTCTGGGCAGAGTGGGTTCCATTGAGTTCTCATGAGAGTTCATTGTTTCCTTTTTCCTGTTGCATATTCTTTTGACAATCCAAACCAAACCAAACAAGCCAGACTCTTAGTTTGCCCAAACCACCTGATACAGTACAGAATGCTCCACTGTGCAGTGGTGCCCTGGCAGGATGGCACGAGGAGCGTGGCAGGGGCTCGCCTGGGACCCCGCTGTGCCAGGCCTTTAACCTGCTCCACTCCCTCTGCTTTTATTTTGGCTGTGGAAGGCCTTTCAGCAGGAGGAAGAAGCCCTTCTCAGACCTGTTGAGGGACACTCATTGGTAGCCTGTGCAGTGACAATGTGGGGATCTACTGTAGCAGATCCACGGGGGATGATCAGAAACCCTCGCTGAAGTGGCTGTTCCCAGCACCAGGGGGGCTGTGGTCTAGCCTCCTGCATCTGAATAACAGTTTTGTTCTTGATTACAAACAAAGCAACAAGTTAATATTGGAATAAGAGGCTTTTTAACCTGTCCTGCTTTCATTGAAATGAACTGAATGCATAAGAACTCCATATTTCTTTCTGCATCAGTTTGTGATGGCTTTAGATTAATTCTGTATCATCTTTTAAAGATCTATTCTCCAGATCACACCAACAACAGCTTTTCATCAAATCCTTCAACTCCTGTTGGTTCTCCCCCTTCTCTCTCAGGTATTGTTGTTACAATTCTATTTTACTGAACGTTTCAACCTCCTTTTTTTTTTGGTAGGAGTTGCCTTCAGTGAGCTCCTACAGTACTGGCTGGGAGATGAGCATCCAGGAGCTTCCCATATTGCCAGTGGCTGCTGGCCTCCCCCCCCACCACCCCAGAGATGAGCAGAGAGGTGTCCTACACTCTGTAGGGCCAGTGCAGAGAAGGTCCTTGCAGCTCTTGGGTGGATGCATTGGCAGAACAGCAGTGGTTTTACTCACTCGTGGTGCAGCTTCCTCCAGTGCCCTCAGGGTCTTGTGGCAGGTGACCTCTGCCCTGGGGCAGGTGCATCTCCTTGGATGTTAGCACTGATCCCCTCCTGGGGCTGAAGCACATGTCTCTTTGAGCTGTAAGATGTGTCTCTGGACAAAGCAAGCCCCTCTGAACCCAGCTGATAGATTTTTAGACCTGGTTTACAATCATTGCCTATTTTAACTTGAGCCACTTTACTTAGAAAAGCCTAAACTGAGAGGATTGAGAGGCCCAGGGTAGTTCTCATGAGCACCAGGTATTTTAAATGTTTACCTGGATAGAATTCAGATTTCTTAAACCTTGGGAGGCTTTTCAGCTAGAGCATGAGGTTTCTGCTCCCACACAGCACATTTGAAGAAGGCCTCTTGGCTTCCCATCCCCTTTTTGAGAGGAGGTTTCTATCACAAGTAACCAAAGACCTTGATCTCCTCCTCCTTGTGCAGGAGCCCTGGATCCTGTTAGCCTCACTGGGAAGCCTAAAAGGTTAGCTGAGGCTTTCCACAGGGCAGTGCTGGTGTGGTCCATCCCTTCTTCTCCAGGGGGCATGAGTAGCAGGGCAGAGGTGGAGGGAGCTCCTGATCCTTTTGAAGGAGAATCACAGACTGGTTTGGGTTGGAAGAGACCTTGCAAGGTCAGCTAGTCCAACCCCTCTGCAGCTAGAGCAGGTTGCTCAGAGCCCCAAGGGGGAATGGTTCCACAGTGGTGCCCCATCTTCAGAGACATAGACCTAGGAGCAGCTCTTCCAGTGACAAGAAGGGTTTGGAAGGAGGGGTGGAGAGAGATTGGTGCTAGTTGGCAGGCTGAGCTCCAGGAGGACACCATGTCTACCTCCAGCATGCTCCATAAAGCCACCCCTAGCAGGGGATGGGAGGCAGAAGAGCCACCTGGCTTGGCAGAGCTTGAGGGGTTCCCACACCCCAGAAAACTGCTTGATGCCCTTATTTTGGTTGGGCTCACCCCTGAGGTGTGTGTAGCACCTTCAGCACCTCCATGGCCAAGCCAAAGAGGAGCATCCTGGGCCATTTGGGGTTCCAGGGCTCCACTGGGTAAACAGGGAGAACCAAGAGTGCAAGGAAATAAACCCAAGGAGTATGAAGTGCATTTAAATAAGAGCTGGAAGTGTTTAGTGTGCAAGATATCAAGGGCTAGTTCCAAAGCATGTTGAAAGGGAAGATTGCTGCTCATTGCTCCATTCAGTGCTGTAGCAAAACCTCAATGAAAAGCTCCATGGGGACCAGGGAAGGGAAGATTTAAGTTCCAATTAGAACTGACAGTAACAAAACAATCACACTGGGAGAGCCTGAAACAACAGAAATTGCCATGAGTTCCACCCTGGCCTGTCTCAGTCCAAGCAGATGCCACTCAGTGGAGACATTGGAGATGAAAACCCTAATCTTTCCATCTCAACTCCTTAGCCCTGTTTTAGGAGCCCCTCCAGAAGAGCATTTGAGATTGTCTGAGCCTCCTGCCCTTGGGAAAACATTTGACTCCAGGTTTTTTTCCCCAAGTTTGCCTTTTTGACAAGGGCAAATCTATCTTTAGAAAACACTGCTGGAGAGCCAGGAGCTTTTGGGGTTTTTTTTCTTGCTGCAGTAGCAGGAGCAGTGGCTAGAAACCAGAAGGGTTTTGGTCAGCCCCTGACCTGTCTCCCCAAGCCAAACCAAATAACCTGAGAGCACAGAACTTAGCAGCCTCTCCTTAACTGTTGTGTGCAGTGCTTTGCCCAGCTCCTGCTGCTGGTGTTTTTCTCCTCTTGTAAGAGTCTGTGAATTTGAGGGTGGGATGATGTCATCAGTCTCCAGGCAAGGCTAGGAGAATGGGCTGGTCTGTGCTGGTCTCCTGGAGAGGGAGGTCCAAGCTGCTTCTCCTTCCACCACTGAGACGTTTCCTTCTGCAGCTGCTGGATGAATGCAGCTCTGTATGCAGAGGAGCAGCCTAGGGGGGGAACTTTGTGACCTTCTTTGCTGCAAAATACCTTTTCCCTTCCTTTTTTTTTTTTGCTTGTTTTTGGTTGTTTGGTTGTTTTTTCCTCTTGAGCCCCCATGTGTATTTTGGAAGTTCTCCATAATGTCTGCTCTGTAGACTTCTCTAGAATAAGGCACTGCCATGTCTACCAAAAAAAAAACAAACTGTCCAAGAAAAAAAAAAAGTTTGAAAGCCATTTTTTTGTTTGCATAGTTCTAATGGTGATTCCAATTTTACTGTTAGCAGGCACAGCTGTTTGGTCTAGAAATGGAGGTCAAGCGTCATCATCTCCCAATTATGAAGGTCCCTTACACTCTTTGGTATGTTGTGATTAGTGACCTCCTCTGCCTCAGTATTTTACTTGCTGTTCTTTCCATTTCTCATCCATTCTTCTCACACAGGTTTTCATTTTGTTAGTGACTTCTATTGCCCTCAGGCTTGGTTTTTGATCCCTACCTGAATTCCCTCTCGTGGGTTGCCCTGTGCTTTAGATCCCTGAGGTGGTTGGAGATGCTGCTGGTCAGGGTCTCCTCTTTTGGCAGGTGGCATGGTGTTGAAATAGACTGAGAAGGGGAAGGAGGAGCAGGTAGATGGAGTAGATTGAAGGGAGGATGGGAGTAGAAAGCCATGGTGGCAGCCATCCCTCAGTCCTGTGGAGCGAGGGAGGGGGCACAGCAGGGGTGATGATCTGTGATGATCCTGCCCAGTGCTGGCCAAGTGTCCTCTCCCTGGGGAAAGCCAGCAGGCTGAGCTTGTCAGATTGAGCTGGTCCTAAATATTCCCCTGGCAGAAAGGGCTAAAGGGATGTTGCTCCCTTTCCTAGTGGAAAGATGAAGTCAGAGTTGGAGGTGACCAAAGGCATGGGAGGGCAGAGAGCTCTTCAAGAGAGTTCCCTGTCCTCTGTCTTGCTCTGCTGGGTTCTTGGTCTCAGTGGACAGTCTGGAAGGTTTCACTGACATATGGTTGGGTGTGAAACAAAGAGTGTTACAGCTTGTCAGGTTCCTTAGTAACAGGCACTGAGGTGAGTCCTGAGGGCACAGCATTGAACCCCCTGGTATGGGGCAATGCCTCAGGCCTGTTGGCTTCAGGAGAACTTTGCCAGGGTATGGACTGGTTTTTCTGCCCCAGTATGGAACTCTTTTCTCCCAGTGACCACAATATTTTCTAGGCTGTCTCTCTTCTGGAGGTTTTTTTTTCATTCTTTTGGGGTTTGGAGAGCAGTGGGTTGGCTAAGAGATGTGTTGAAGAGATCTGTGAGCTCTGCCTGCTCTCAGCTGAGGTTCTCCAGGCCTTGGAAACTGTCCTGGTTAAGCTTCCCCTTTTTGGATTTTATTCAAGAGCAAAGACTTCAGGTGCCCAGGTCTGCACATGGACTTGTGCTGAGGATGGCTGAGGACAGTGATGGGGTTTGGGAGGTGCAGGAGGGGTTCCCTGGGCAGTGGCTTCTGCAGGGGATCATCCCAGGAGGTGACAGACAGGCACAGGTCCCTCCTTTGGTGGAGGAGCCTGTGCAGCAGCCAGGTTGAAGCCTTGATGTTCTTATTCCCTGCAGCCTATTGCTTCTCCTCCTCACCCCACCAGCATCACACCTCAGGGGCTGGGCTTTAGCTTAGCCAGGAGCATGGTGTAAGCAGTGGTTGGGGTTCTCCAGGGTCCTTCCTGGGGCCTAGAAGTGGGAAGTGAGGGCTGGGAATGTGGTTGTGAGGATCCCAATGGCATTGCAGCCAGAGATGGAGGTGTGTGGAGGGGGATTTGGGCCACCCCTTATCCCCCTGGGACCACCCTGGCTGCTGCTCATTGGCCATAAGCTGCTCAGATAGGGAAGGGGATTTATTGCTGGGATAAAAAGGGATTGGAGGCTGCAGACCTGTGTGGGGGGGGGGGGAG
>VWZX01000698.1:94851-111481 GCA_013399015.1 Galbula dea
GGTATATTTATTTCTTTTCTTCTGCTGCTTTTTTTTAGTGATGATTCCTTTTTTTTTTTTATGATTATTGTTCTGGATTTTTTTAATTTTTTTTGCAAGTATGACTAAAACTTTTGAAAGACACAGAGGGCCACAGATGTACTGTAAAGATTCTGTTCATGAGGAATCATTGAACCTGTTTTGCCCATGAAAATCAAAAAGCTGTGCTCGTGTGTTCACCATGCTCTCTCCTTCCCCACAACACTGCTCCAAACATTGCCCTAGGGAGACAAAAAAACCACTCCTTTCAAATTCAGTCAAAACAGCCAAACAGAGACAGAAATTAGCTAAAACCAAGCCAAAAGAAAAAAAAAAAAAAGCCAAAATCAAGCTAAAATGAGGCAAAATCAGGCTGAAATGAGGCAAAATCAAGCTGAAATGAGGCAAAATCAAGGTAAAATAGCCAAAATGAAGCTAAAATGACCAAAATGAAGCTAAAATAGCCAAAATGAAGCTAAAATGAGCCAAAATGAAGCCAAAACCAAAGCCATAAGCCCAAAAAACACCTTAGCACTGAGGGGTTGAAGAGGAAGGACTGGCTGTCAGGGAGCGTTCCCCCGCGTCCCCCATCCCCCGGCAGCGCCCGGTGCCCGGCGCTGGGCATCCCCCTCCTGCCCTGCTCACCCTCTCTCCGCTCTCCCCTCCTGCCCCCCTCAACAGCAAAGCCGGATCGAGGATCGCCTGGAGAGGCTGGACGATGCCATCCACGTCCTGCGGAACCACGCGGTGGGACCGGCCACCGCCATGGCCGGCGGCCACGCCGACATGCACGGCTTGATAGGGCCGGCCCACAACGGAGCCATGGCGGGGTTGGGTTCCGGCTACGGCACCGGCCTGCTCTCTGCCAACCGCCACTCGCTCATGGTGAGTCTGGAGCTTTGCAGCTCCTGGGGAGGGGGTGGGAGGGGTTTGGTGAGCTGCTGGAGGGGAAGGAGGGATCTGCAGAGGGATCTAGCCAGGCTGGATCCGGGGGGTGAGGTTCAACAAGGCCAAGTGCTGGCTCCTGCCCTTGAGTCGTGACAAGCCCAGGAATGCTGCAGGCTTGGGGCAGAGTGGCTGGGAAGCTGATGGGGGAAAAGGACATGGAGTTGTTGGTTGGCAGCGGCTGAAGCTGAGGCAGCAGAGTGCCCAGGTGGCCAAGAAGGCCACCAGCAGCCTGGCTTGGATCAGCACTAGTGTGGGCAGCAGGGCTAGGGCAGGGCTTAGCCTCTTGGGCTGGGCACTGGGGAGGCCACAGCTGGAATCCTGGGGGCAGTTTTGGGCTCCTCACTCACTCCAAGAGGGACCTCGAGGTGCTGGAGTGTGGCCAGAGAAGGGCATGGAAGGTGGGGAAGGGTCTAGAGCCCAAGTGTTGTGAGGAACAGCTGAGGGAACTGGGGTTGGAGAAGAGGAGGCTCAGGGGAGACCTTCTCACTCTCTGCAACTCCCTGACAGGAGATTGGAGCCAGGTGGAGGTTGGTCTCTTCTCCTAAGGAAGAAGAGATGGGAGAAGAGGAAATAGCCTCAAGTTGCATCAGGGGAGGTTTAGATTGGACATTAGGAAGAATTTCTTCATGGAAAGGGTTGCCAAGGCCTGGCCCAGGCTGCCCAGGGCAGTGGTGGAGTCCCCATCCCTGGAGGGTTCAAAAGCCCTGGAGCTGTGGTGCTGAGCCCATGGTTTGGTGGTGACCTTGGCTTCACAGTTAGACTTGACAATCTTCAAAGATCTCTTCCAACCAAAACAGTCACCATGGTGGCTGTTTGGGGAGCAACAGGCAGGATTTGAGGCACACATGAGGGGCTGTGAAATCCTTGGCTTGATTGATTCCTTCACTTGCAGGCCAAGTGCCCATCAAGTCACTGCCCCTCCCCAGGTCCTTAGGTACTCCTTTACTTCTTGCTTTCAGAAAGATGGTGGTGGTGTCAAACAAGGCACATGAGCCTGCAAGAAGTCCCTGAGCAGAGGTTCATGAGAAGGGATGGGTTCTGTAGGAGCTGAGAACCAGCAGTTCTCCCTTAGGAGAGCTGAAGGACTCAGGAACTTCTCCTGGTGGAAGCTGAGCTAGATGAGTGCCACCTCCAGCAGGATTAAAAGGCATTTTGCTTTTCTCTTTCCACATTTCATTCCAGCCCATGGAATGGAGGAAGAGAACCAGGAGTTATCTGGCAGCATTTTCAGATGGTTCAAGCTATTTGGGTTAATGAAGAGGAGGGGAAGATATGTGGGAAGAGAGAAAGAAGCAGACAGATCCCTTGCCAGTTCACTGCTGGGGAGGACTAGCCTTGATCCCCAGCTCATCCCCACATGGGTAAGGGCAAGGCAGGGCAGATTAGAGAAAGAATTTCAATTAACCATGTCCCTAGAGGGAAGGAGAGCCTGTGCCTCTGCTGGAGACACGTGGACAGCTCTCCTGTCTGGGCAAGAATCCCTAAAAACAAGAGCAAACCCTTGCTGAGTTGGGAAGGTTCATGAGGAAGAAGCCCAAAAGTGATGGGGTGGCAGAGTGGAGCTGGAGTTCTCTGTTCCCCTTGCAGCCATGGCGTGGATCTGTGCTCCCTGGAGCTGTCTGCTCCTCTCTTTTGCTTTGCCTGTCTCAGAGCAGTGTGTCATGGAATGAGGAGGAGTTGGGGACAAACAGCAGGAATGCTTGCAAGCATGGCAGGGTTTTCCTCTGAAGAGAGCTTGAACAGATTGTGGTGGTGCTGCTGAGGAGGGAGATGAATAAAAGGAGACATAATGGAGAGCATAGAGAAGGTAAATCTAGCTCTCCCTATTCATCCCATCTCATCATTAAAGGACAAGGAGACATTCAGGGAACCTGACAAAAAGAAATAGGTTTGGTTTTTTTTTTAAGCCAAGGCACAATGACCTGTGAAATTTCATGGCTCCAGGATGGACTCAAGGGCAAATGTTCAGAAGCATTCCAAATAGGATTAGAGATCAGCTGGAGAATGCAAACACAAGAGGGTTTGATTGGACAGGATCCTGACACCATTCCTCCTCTTGAAGGGAAGCAAAAGAAAGAACTTTGATGCCCCAAGTGTGAGGCAACTGCCTGGGGTGGGAAGGAGCTTCTTCTGGTGGCCAATTATTTGCTAATTGCTGCATCTCCCCCAACCCTTCCCCGGGCTGGGGGATGTCTCAGTGCTGTCCTGATAGTGGCTGAGGTGATTATCAAATCATTAGCTTGCAGCAGGCCTGAGAGCCTGGCTTTGTTCAGCAAGGCTGTTCCCCAGCCTCCTACTACCCTGAGGGAGGTTCTCAGGCAACTGCTCCAGCCTGGCTGGCATTGCTCCAGCCAAGGGATGTGTCTAAATTGGAGTCCTGACCATCATCTAAACCCTTCCTGAGCTTTGCCATCTCCCAGGGCAAGGAAAGCATCCCACCTGCCATGGAATAAATGGCTTTTTAGGTATCCTAACCCAGCTCTTCTTAGCCAGGGAGTTCTTCCCCTTTCAGATTAAGCTCAAGATTCTAGTTTCTGGTGCTTCAAGTGATGAGAATATCCCATCAGTTGGTGAAGTCAAGCACCTGAGAAAGGAGAACCAGAAGGATTTTGTTCATTTTATTAGCAGGACCAGGCTCTGCTCCTTGTTAAATGAGACCTTGCTAAGAGTGGCTAAAAAAAAAACCAGCATGAAAAGCCACACACAGCAGAACAGGTTCCAAAAAACCTGAAGTGTTAACTGCCAATGGTCTGGTGAGAGGTAAAAAAAAGATGCCTTTTTTTTTTTTTTTACTCCAGCAGCTGGGTTAACTCCATCTCCTCTCCCCTTCCCCAATAAAATTAGCATGAAGCAGACATTGTTTTGCTCTCCCTGGCACTCACTGAGAATTCAGAAAAAGGAAATTCTAGCTTGTAATTTAGCTTGGCCTCAGGTAATATGTTAAATACACTTGGGATACATAGAATCTTAAGATTTGACTTTGTACAAAGCTATATATGTGGGGTTTTCCCCCCCCCCTAGTCTTTAAACAATACTGCTTTTAATGAAGAAATCTGGCTTTGTGAGAAGCCAGATCTGTGACTTAACAACTGTTCCTGGTGTATCTGCTCTCAATCAAGAGGAAAAAAGGGTTTAATTTTTGGAGCTTTGTTGGCTTTGCATATGTTAAACTGATGCAACATGCAACCCAGGGCATCACTTCAGAGACAGTTTGTTCCAGAAATAACTTTGCTTCAATCCCAGATGTAGGTGAAGTGAGGGAGATGGGAAAGGGGCAAAGGGAGAGGAGGGGGAAAAGAAACCCCCCCAACAACACAGCAGTAGGGAGGAAGGGAAAGCACTGCTGTCATCCAGCTCAAAAATGCTTTGGGAGGTGTAGGAATTTGGCTTTTCAGGTGCTCAAAGCAAGGTAAGGGAGTAAGGGACCGGGATGGGCTGAGCTGCTGCTGCAGACAAGACAGGGACATTGCTCTGAACACCCACTCACCCTCCCAGCAGCATTACTCACTGTCTGGAACTGTAACTGGGGTGAAGGAGCTCGTCCTGTGAATTTCTGTTGGAAAACTGCTCTGAATTTTGCAGGCAAAACCAGGAGAACAAAGGAAATAGTTTGGGAGTGGAGTCAGGCTGAAGTTAGCCTTTGACCAGTTGGTGCATTCCAGGCTGCAGAGGAAGTCAGAGGGGGGAAAAGTGGTTAAAAAAGAAGAGGGGGGGGGGAAAAAAAGCCCCAACCCACCCCAAGTGAAGGAGGATCCTGGTAATGTTTTCCACATTTGAATGTTAATAGATGAAACAGGCTGTAAAGGGCTGGCCAGCTGCAGGAAACTAAGCAGCAGTGGGAGGCACGGGCAGGAAACACGGCCAGGGTGCTGGGGGAGGCAGCTGTGCCCACCCTGCACCTCTCTCTGCTGCCTGCATCCCTGCCTCCACTCCCTGCCTACCTGCATTCCTGCCTCTCATCCCTGCCTGCAGTCCCTGCCTGCAGTCCCTGCCTGCATTCCTACCTGCACTCCCTGCCTCTAATCCCTGCCTGCAGTCCTCTCTGCAATCCCTGCCTGCAGTCCCTGCCTGCAGTCCTGCTTTCACTCCCTGCCTCTAATCCCTGCCTGCACTCCCTGCCTGCACTCCTTCTAACCCCTGCCTGCACTCCCTGCCTCTAATCCCTGCCTGCATTCCTACCTTCACTCCCTGCCTCTAATCCCTGCCTACACTCCCTCCCTGCACTCCCTGCCTCTAATTCCTGCCTGCATTCCTGCCTGCACTCCCTGCCTCTAATCCCTGCCTGTAACCCCTGCCTCTAATCCCTGCCTGTACTCCTGCCTCTAATCCCTGCCTGCATTTCTGCCTTCACTCCCTGCCTCTAATCCCTGCCTCCAGTCCTTGCCTGCATTCCTGCCTGCAGTCCCTGCTTGCAATCCCTACATGCATCCCTGCTTTCATCCCTGCCTGCAGTCCCTACTCACATCCCTCTGTTGTGCCCAGTATCCCTTGGAACAGGCTCAGGATCTCCCCAGTGTAGCCAGTATCCTCCAGCCACCAAGCTGGGGTGCAGCCCTTCTCCCCCCAAAGCTGGTCCCTTGGCAGGGGAGCTGCTGGGGAGGGAGGTGACCTGCTCCTCAAGCAGGGAGGTGGAGGTTGTGGTTCCCCAGCCTCCCAAGAGCTGGGTTCTGAGGTGTTTCACACCTTAGCTGTCAGTGTCCTGGTGATGGGGATTGTGGAGCTTGGTTGAACTCCATTGATCTCTGAGGTCTCATCCACCCTTCAGGATTCTCTGCTTTTAATCAGTAACAGTTCAACCTGAACTCTAGAAAACAGCAAAAGAGGAGCCTCAGAAGATGCATTTCTCTTTTAGCAGGGGTTGAGTGAATGACTGCAGCCAGAAACTGCCCTCCAGTAGGTTTAAGGTAGCCCTTGGAAGGCCATCAGTTAGCCTGTGTGCCTCACCTGAGAGCCCACAGGAACAGCCTCTGCTCCTGGCTGTGTTGGTTTTTGACATCCCCATTAAATCACCTGATGGCATTTTCCAGCCTTAGGAATTCCAGCAGCAGCTGATGAAGTAATTCACTTATGTCATCTGGACAGAAACAAAGGGACTGGAGCTCCTTGGCATCCTTTTTCCAAGGGAAAAATTAGGCTTTTGCTGGTCTCTCTTCCTGCCTTCTTGTTAATTTGGGGGCTGGTTGCATAGCTGCTGTGGTTTGGTTTGGTCAACTGTGTCCTTTAGGTAGCAGGTATCACATGAACTCAAAACCCAGCTAGAGAAAGTGACCTTAACTGGAGTGAAAAAGCAGCACTGGAGGGGTTTTATGGAGCACCATTCTCTGCCTAATTGGTTGACATTCCTAATCCCTGTATAATTACAGCCTTTTATCATATTTGGAAATTATTTTGGAGCTATAAAGTTCATTTTGAGCAGGAGAGAAACCACTGCCCAAGATTTCAACACCACCTTTTCAGGAAAGGGTTGTCCTCAACACAATGGCTCCATTCATTTCCAAGCAGCTAATTAGACACATGGGGAAAAAAACCTACAACAGATTTGGGTTCATTCCTGTGTTCCTGACTCCCTGGGAGCTACATGTGTGATGGGGAAGCAGCCAGGTCTAGCTTGGGCTTAGAGAGCTGCCTGCTTGGAGGGCTGGAGCTGAGGAAGGTGATGAGGAGCAAGGCAGCAGTCAGGGTAAGACCTGAACAGGCTGAGAGATGGGAGGATGGAACCTCAGGAAGTTTAGCAAGGGCAAGTGGAAGGTTCTGCACCTGGGGAGGAATAACCTCATGGAGCAGGGCAGGGGAGGGGTTGAGCTGCTGGAAAGGAGCTCTGCTGACAAGGAGCTGGCAGTGCTGGTGGACAACAAGGTCACCATCAGCCAGCAATGTGCCCTCAGGGCCAAGAAGGCCAATGGTCCCTTGGGGTGCATGAAGAAGAGGGTGACCAGCAGGGCATGGGAACCTCTCCTCCCTCTCTACTCTGCTCTAGGGAGGCCACAGCTAGAGTTTTGGGTCCAGTTCTGAGCTGTCCAGGTCAAGAGAGACAAGGAACTGGTGGAGAGAGGCCAGCAGAGGCTAGGAAGGTGCTGAGGGCACTGGAGCAGCTCTGGCAGGAGGAAAGGCTGAGAGCCCTGGGGCTGCTTAGCCTGGAGAAGAGCAGCCCCAGAGGGGAGCTGGGGGCAAGAGGCTGGGGCCAGACTCTGCTGAGTGGTGGCCAGGACCAGGCCAAGGGTCACTGGGCACCAACTGGCACCCAGGAGGAGAAACTTGTTTGCTGTGAGGGTGTCAGAGCCCTGGCCCAGGCTGCCCAGAGAGGTTGTGGAGTCTCCTTGTGTGGAGAGCTTCCAACCCCAACTGGAGGTGATGCTGGGCAGCCTGCTGTGGGTGCCACTGCTTTAGCAGTGGGGTTGGACTGGGTGATCCCCAGAGGTCCCTCCTAAGCCCTCCCATGCTGGGATTCTGTGGGTCAGCCACAGGACCTTGTCATCTGGAGCTGGCTACCAAAACAAAGCATCCAAGCCTATAGCCTCACTTGCTGCATGGTTTCCTCTCCTCCCTCCCTGGCTGTTTGGTGAAGAAGAGTTAATATTCTTAATCCTGGACTTTAGGACCCTTTTTATCTCTGGATTTAGCCAATACTTAAATGAATAATCATCTCTGTTGGAAAGAAAGCACAGGGATTACTGCAGTGACTCCCCTCTGAGGGCCATGGCAACCTACTTCTGCCCAGAATAGGTCACAAGGCTTCCCTAGAGCTGGGGAAGGGTGGGAGACCTCCAGCTCCCTGAAGGGATGAGCTGCTTGGGTTGCTCTGCCTGCATCAGCCTCCCTCTGTGCTGTGGCTTCTTCCTCCTCCTCTTCTTCCTCCCCTTGCCCAGTCCTGTCCAGCTTTGCCCCTTGGGGCTCAGTGGCAGTGGCTTCTGCATAGCTCTGGCTCCCACCCAGCCCCTGCCTGAGCTCCTTGGCCAGCTGCTGCCTGCTCAGCTCTGCCTTTTTTCTCCCCTTTTCCTTTTGCTTCTTTTATTTCTTCTTTACTTTTTTCTACTTCCTTTTTCCCCTTTTTTTCCTTCTTCTTTTTCCCCTTTTTTCTTCTTCTTTTCCCTCTTTTTAGTCTCTTCTTTTTTTCTTCCATTTTTCATCTTTTTTCTTTGTTTCCTTTATTTTTTCTTCCTTTGTTTTGTCCCCTTCCTTCCCCCTCCCCCCCTTCCCTTTTCTTTTTCTTTTATTAAATCCTTTCTTTCCCTTTTGATCTTATTTATAGCTGAGCCACTGGTCATCTGGAAGCTATTATTGTAGAGCATGGAGATGAAAGACTCTGGAGCAGTTAAATAAGAGTGAATCATTTGGGCCAATAATCCACACATAGAGTGAGAGAGCACTTGGTGTCACAGTGCTCTGGGCTTTTTTTTTTTTCAGAGAGCTTTAGAAGGGCTCTAGACAAATCTGCTTTCTCTCAGCCTTCTAAAGGTTGACAATACCCAACACATGTTAACATGCATCACCTCACAACCTTCCTGCCACCTGGTTTTCTTTATTTCAGTGGATAACACCCAGGGCATTGTTTGGAAAAGCAGAGAGGACTTTGCTTGTTGGTTGTGATAACAGCAAGGTGGGATTGAGCTCTTCTAGCTGCAGCCCAAAAGGCTGGCAGGGATAGCCAGGAAACTCCTAGGAAACCTGTCCCCATCTTAGACAGCTTAAAGCTGCTCCTTCCAGTGCCTCAACTTCCAACTTGCCATCTGGGAGCAATAAAAGGGGTGTTGGGATCCCCCATTGCTGACTGCACTGCTCAGGATTCCCTTCTGGCTCAGGCAGGGGCTGCCCTGGCTCTGGAGGACAGAGTTTCCCTGGTCATGGCACAGGGAGAGGAGCCCAGGTCACTGCAGAGCTCTTGGGATGTCTCTGGGAGGGCACAGTTGTGGTGTCAGTGGAGGTCTGGTCCCCACACAGACCTGGTTTGCTGGTAGGACAAGAGGAAACAGCCTCAGGTTGTGCCAGGGGAGGTTTAGGTTGGACATGAGGAACAATTTCTTCCTCCAAAAGGAGCTGCCCTGCTCCACAGAGTAAATCCCTGAGCCACAGGGAGGGGAGGGATGGCTCTGGATCCATCCTGCCCCTGCTGACAGCACCACAGTGGCATTCCCAGAGTGTTTAAATTGGGGTCTTAACCTGGAGGCATGGCACTGGCAGGGAGGGAGCTCCTTTGAGTTCAGGACTCAGCACTTCATGAACCCTACTGAGCACTAGCTTGGAGGAGGCTTCTGGTTCTGCAGAAGCAGGAGACAGGATGGTGCTGTTAGGAGGGAGCTTGGGACCATGCTGCAGGCTCCTGCTGTCACAGCCTGAGCTGCTATTGCATGGGAAGCAAGGAGGGGGGAGGAAGGGGGGGTTGGAAAAATGGCAGGGCTGCAGATCTGATCCCCTGCAAGGAGAGTCAGATGCCAAATTGAAATTCCTGCAGGAATTGCAGGAGCCACTGGGGAGTTGAGAAGCCCCCAATTAAGCAGATGGGCAGGAAGATAATTGTCAGTTGTGTTGGCAGGCAGAGGAGAAGACAGATGGGGAGGAGTCAGTGCTGGGCTGCAGCACCCAGCCAGACAGTTGGATGATTTACCTGCTCTGCTCTGCTGGGATGAGGCAGTGTCCTCCTGGGTGGGCTGTTTAGTGTGGAGAGGTGTGTGGGTGTGTATGGTGCAGCTGG
The DNA here is from genome assembly GCA_013399015.1 of Galbula dea. Taxonomy (NCBI): domain Eukaryota; kingdom Metazoa; phylum Chordata; class Aves; order Piciformes; family Galbulidae; genus Galbula; species Galbula dea. The sequence goes on from VWZX01000698.1 coordinate 104,507, forward strand.
ACAGGCTGTTGGTGTCCTCTGGTAACATACAGGCCAGTGGTGGCATCTCCTGGGCTTCTGAGTCCTGCCCTTGGGTCATGACAAGCCCAGGAATGCTGCAGGCTTGGGGCAGAGTGGCTGGAAAGCTGCTGGGGGAAAAGGACATGGAGTTGTTGGTTGGTAGTGACTGAAGCTGAGGCAGCAGAGTGCCCAGGTGGGCAAGGAGGTCACCAGCAGCCTGGCTTGGAGCAGCAGGACTAGGGCAGGGCTTGGCCTCCTGGGCTGGCCACTGGGGAGGCCACAGCTGGAATCCTGGGGTCACTTTTGGGCTCCTCACTCACTCCAAGAAGGACTTGGAGGTGCTGGAGTGTAGCCAGAGAAGGGAAAGGAAGGTGAGGAAGGGTCTAGAGCCCAAGTGTTGTGAGGAGCAGCTGAGGNAAGGTTTAGGTTGGACATGGGGAACAATTTGTTCACTGCAAGAGTGGTGAAGCCTTGGCCCAGGCTGCCCAGGGCAGNGGGGTTGGAGAAGAGGAGGCTCAGGGGAGACCTTCTCACTCTCTCCAACTCCCTGAGAGGAGGCTGGAGCCAGGTGGAGGTTGGTCTCATCTGCCAAGGGAGAAGTGATAGGACAAGAAATAGCCTCAAGTTGCATCAGGGGAGGTTTAGATTGGACATTAGGAAGAATTTCTTCATGGAAAGGGTTGCCAAGGCCTGGCCCAGGCTACCCAGGGCAGTGGTGGAGTCCCCATCCCTGGAGGGATCAAAGCCCTGGAGCTGTGGTGCTGAGGGCTATGGGTTAACAGTTGAACTTATTGATCTGAAAGGTCTCTTCCAAGCAAAGTAACTGTAGGATTCCATGTCTTGGAGCTGAACAGGCTGTCCAGCAACACAGAGCCTCACCACTGCCCTTCTGCTCCCCAACAGGTGGGAGCACACCGTGAGGATGGGGTCAGCCTCCGCGGGAGCCACTCGCTTGTGCCAAACCAGGTCCCTGTCCCTCAGCTGCCTGTCCAGTCTGCCACCTCCCCGGATTTGAACCCACCCCAGGACCCCTACAGGGGTGAGTATCACCAGGCACACAAGCCAGGAGAGGTGGTGGTGACCTTAGGCTGCAGGGATGAGGTGTCTGAGCTTCTGGTCACAGAACGTGGCCCAGGGCATGGTGGGGAGAGCAGGGCAGAGCCTTTTGGCTAATTCAGCTCTGAACTGCTCCAGTTGTCACAGCTAGAAGTGTGCAAGCAACTCACCTCTGGATGGTGAGTTTGGGTAGCAGAGCTGCTTTGAGAAGCAAAATGAAGTGGAGGAAACACATCAAAAAGCTGTGAGTTTAAGTGCAGGAGAAGCAGCTAAGCATCCCTTCCACTAGACCTTACAGCCCTAGGCAGCAGGGCAGGGAGGGGATTGTGCCTCTGCTCTGCTCTGGGGAGAGCTCAGCTGCAGTGCTGGGGCCAGGAGAGACATGGAGCTGGTGGAGCAGGGCCAGAGGAGGCCACAGGGATGATCAGAGCAAGGGCTGGAAGCTCTCTGCTGTGAGGAGAGGCTGAGAGAGTTGGGGCTGGTCAGCCTGAGGAAGAGCAGGCTCCAGGGAGACCTTCTGGTGGCCTTGCAGGACTTGAAGAGGCCTAGAAGAAAGATGGGAGAGACCTGTTAGGTACAGGCCAAGAGCTGATGGTTGGAAACTAAAAGAGGAGAGATTTAGACTAGAGAGAAGAAAGAAATGTTCTGTACTGAGGGTGGAGAGAGCCTGGCCCAGGTTGCCCAGAGAGGTGGGAGATGGAGATGTCCCAGGCCTGGAACCATCCCAGATGAGATTGCAGGCTGCTGTGGGTGCAGCTGTCCCTGCTGGCTGCAGGAGGTTAGAGTAGCTGACCTGGAAAGGTCCTTTCCCACCCAAACCCTTCTGTGGAGTCTATCAACTGCTGCTGCCCTGGTGCCTGGCTCTGTGCTGATGATCTGGGGCTGCTCCATGGGGTCACCTCTTGAATGGGGACAGTAAACAACACCCCTTAGACCTTCCAAGAGTTGGTTTCAACCCTGCTTGACATCTCCCTGTGTTCCTTCCTAGGCATGCCAGCTGGGCTGCAAGGGCAGAGTGTCTCTTCAGGCAGCTCTGAAATCAAATCTGATGATGAAGGAGATGAAAACCTCCAAGACACCAAGTCTGCTGAGGACAAGAAACTAGAGGATGACAAGAAGGATATCAAATCAATTACTAGGTCAAGATCTAGGTAACAGTATATAATTAGTGTCGCTTCATTTAATTCCTTTACTGGATTTTGATGAAGTGAACAGACCAGGAGGGAAACTCTTGGGGTTTTGGGGTTGTTGAGGGGTGGGAGGTTTCATTTTTGCCCCTGGCAGGGCAAAAAAAACCCATCCTGTGTGGAATGGAGTGGCTCTGCTGGTGGTACTGAGCACCCTGGATTCCAGGATGGCCTCCATTGTTTGGTACAATTGGCCAATTTGGAGAGACTTGAGCCTGAAGTTCTCCACAATCTATAAAGAAATTGCATGATGCTAAAGATACAAAGGAGGCTGTTGCTCCTCTGCCTGTAGCAGTGCAGCCTGGGTTGTCATCTCATGAACCACGTGAGCTATGAGCTGATCCCACCTGCATCTGAACTAACAACCCCTGTGCTTGTCTTTTATCTCTGGAATATATTTGTCATCCCCAGTCCTCAGCTCTCTGGGTCTCTCTTGAGTTTAACTGCAGGCTTTAGGAGCCTTTACAGAGTCCCCATCCCTGCAGGAGCTTCAAAGCCCTGGAGATATGTTGCTGAGGGCCATGCTTGAGTGGTGACCTGGCAGTGTTGGGTTCATGGTTGGAACTGATGATCTTCCAGGTCCTTTCCAACCCAAATGATCCTAGGACTCTTTAAAATGGAAAGTATTAGTGAAGTTGTAACTGGTTTATAGCATCTGGGAACTCCTGGCCATGCTGAACATGGGCTTTACTTCTGCCCCTTGGACTCCTCCTGCCTTACCTATGTGTCACCATAGAGCCTGAGGTATGGCTCAGGGCCACAGATGCAAAAATCCCAGGCAACCTGAAAATCCAGGCACAGCAGGGGGACTTTTGTGGAGATGAATGGCAAGTGGCCTTCTACCTTTTCTCCTTCCACATCTGGTTCTCTGTCTAAAACCCAAGCTGAGGTAAGAAGTGTCTGAGCAGATGCTCTGGCCCCAGGAGAACACCCAAGACTCAGCTGAAGGCATGAATTCCATCCCCATCTCTTATGACTGAAGGAAATAACATGACCCTTGAGATTGTCTCTCAGGAGATGTCTTGAAGTGACCATATGCAGGAGTGAGACTTTGCTGTGCATTCATGATATGGTAAGAAGACAAAGCACCTTCCTGCTGATGGGAGGTGCCCGTGGTCCTTGTTCATTCAGCAGATAACATGGTGCTTGTGTGTGTTGACATGTGCTTTGGAGCTCCTGGAGGTTAACATTGTTGCTTTGAACATGCTTGCAGCTTTAAGAAGGTTACTCCTGCTCTTTAGCTGAAGGTCTCACCCCATCTTGTGAGGGCTGCTGGAAGTTTCTGCCTCCCATTTGCAGAACCCATTGGAATGAGACAGTGCCAATGACTCACCAGGAGATGTGGTTTTGATTTAAAAGCATTGTTTTCTCTGGCTGCAGAGCAGTTGGGTTGCAGAAGTTCACCAGAGGGCCCTTGACAGCCATAAATGACTTCTGTGGCTCTTCAACCCATGGGTATTTTGGTGCCCTGTGCTCCATGCAGGGGCTGGGCTGCTGCCTGCACCCACTGCCTGTGGCTTCCACCAGTGGGAGGGTGCTGGATCCTCATCCTCCTTCTCAGTGGTGGAGAAAATCTCTTCCAAAACCCAAATGATGTCCTGCTGAAAGGGAAACCTGTCAAGTGTCCTGGCTTGGAAGCTACTGCTGAAAGGCTGGAGCCCACTGGGGTTACAGACATGGTGAGGGGACCAGGAGGATATCTCCAACAAGGAAAGGTGTGAGAGGGGGCAGGTCCAAGGAGACCACCTGTTGGATGGACTCAGTGGTGTCAGAGGTCTTATCCAACCATCATGATTCAGTGGCTGGGGACAAACTCCTCCTCCTGGAACCCCCAGTCAGCAAAGGTGGAAGCAGTGCAGGTCACCACCACGTCCTTTGGGGTCTGAGGGCTAAGTTTGAGGAACTCTGTGGTACAGGCTGTGATCAAACTGGTTCCTGAAAAGAAGCTGACTTTTTGCTTCTTTAGAGCATCACAAGTCCAAGCTTCCTTTAGAAGCTGAGGCTTTACTCAGTGCCAAATTGGAAGGGGTCAGGAGGATGAGGCCAGGTGATGCCCCAGCTCTGGCGGTAGAAGAAAAGCAACGACTAGGAACCACTCAGCAGATGTCCTACCTCCCAGGCCTGCTTTTTTGGCCAAAAGCTATTGAAGAGTTCTTTGCCCTGCCTGCTTTCCCACATCATTAGAAGATGATCTGTTCCTTTTGTCTGGCAGCAATAACGACGATGAGGACCTGACCCCGGAGCAAAAGGCGGAGCGGGAGAAGGAGAGGAGAATGGCCAACAACGCACGGGAGCGCCTGCGCGTCCGCGACATCAACGAGGCTTTCAAGGAGCTAGGCCGGATGGTGCAGCTCCACCTGAAGAGTGACAAGCCCCAGACCAAGCTCCTGATCTTACACCAGGCTGTGGCTGTCATCCTCAGCTTAGAGCAGCAAGTCAGAGGTGAGTGTGCCTCCCTGATCCTTTGCGTGCCACCAGAGCTCCTCAGATCTCTCCCCAGGCTTCAGCTGGGCCAGATTCCACCTGCAGGATTGAGGAAAGCTTGGGCAGGGAGAGAGAGGCAAAGCCTTGGCCATGAGTAACCAGGGTGTTGGTGTTCCCCTGTGGCTGGTGTAGACCCTCAACAGCCTGTTTTCTGTTCTTCAGCAGGATCCAAACTCACTCTCGAGCTTGGCTGTTCCTTCCCAAAGGCCAAACCTGGAGCTATTTGCAGAGCTTGTGCATGGAGTTGTGTTGACCTGCTGCAACCTCCCCTTCAGCCCACTCCATTCCTGTAGCAGGACCAAAGGGATAACCACCCCTGAGTTCTTTTAAATGCCCCTGTGATGAGCAGACAGCTCTGCTACAAATACCTCTCAAAATCACCTTTTACTTCTCCCCAACAGAAAGGAATCTGAACCCTAAAGCAGCGTGTCTGAAAAGAAGGGAAGAAGAGAAAGTCTCTTCAGATCCTCCTCCACTTTCCCTGGCAGGACCCCACCCTGGGATGGGAGATGCCTCCAATCACATGGGACAGATGTAAAAAAGGCAAGTTGTGGAGTCAGCCATGGCCTGGAAGCCTCCTGCCCCGTGCCCAGAGGGGTCACCGTGCTCCAGCTCCCCCCTATCCTAGGGTAGACCATCCCCCAGGGTGCTGTGTGCAGGGCTGGGGAGGTACCCAATTTTTGGGTTGCCCCAGGAGCATGTTTGGGATTCAGATGGGTGCTGGAGGAGAAGGAAGTTCAACAGGGACAAGTGGAGGGTCCTGCACCTGGGGAGGAATAACCTCATGGAGCAGGGCAGGGGAGGGGTTGGGAGAAGGAGCTGGCAGTGCTGGTGGACAACAGGGTCACCATGAGGCAGCAATGGGACCTCATGGCTAAGAATGCCAATGGTCTCCTGGAGTGCATGAAGAAGAGGGAGACCAGCAGGGCAAGGGAGCTTCTCCTCCCACCCTGCTCTGCCCTAGGGAAGCCATAGCTGGGGTCCTGGCTCCAGTTCTGGGCTGCCCAGGCCAAGAGAGACAAGGAACTGGTGGAGAGAGGCCAGCAGAGGTTAGGAAGGTGCTGAGGGGCAGCTGTGGGAGGAGGAAAGGCTGAGAGGCCTGGGGCTGCTTAGCCTGGAGAAGAGCAGCCCCAGAGGGGAGCTGCTGAAGGCTGGGGGCAAGAGGTTGGGGCCAGACTCTGCTGAGTGGTGGCCAGGGCCAGGCCAAGGGGCACTGGGCACCAACTGGCACCCAGGAGGAGCAACTTGTTTGGTGTGAGGGTGGCAGAGCCCTGGCCCAGGCTGGCCAGAGAGGTTGTGGAGTCTCCTTGTGTGGAGAGCTTCCAACCCCAGCTGGGACTTGCTTTAAGATCTCCAGAGGTCCCTTCCAACCCCTCCTATGCTGAGATTCTGAGCTGCTTTGTCAGGGTTCATACTCAGTTCTCTTTCACTGATGAGCTCTTTTACTTCTTCCACAGGTCCAAGTTGCCACATTTCTTCATTTAAACAAGAGACCACTTCCTTAACAGCTCTATTATCTTAAACCCACATAAACACTTCTCCTTAATCCCCTTTTTTTGGTTTTGGTTTTGGTTTGTTGTTTTTTATTTTGTCTTCTTTGGTTGTACTATGAGACAAGTCTGAGTAGTTGAGCATCACAGACGCAAGAGATTTCAGCATTCCTGAGTATTCCAAGCAAGAGGAGAAAAAAACAAGGGGAAAAAGAAAAGAAATCTACAAAGAAACAAACAAAAAAAGTGCAACTTGAGGGAGGAGCCTCTCTCTACCATATCACCCAGAATGTGTCTAAGGCAGTTCTGTTCCCAGCTGTCCCGTGCACAAGCCTCCAGACTGAATGGCAATCTTCTACCACACTGTGGGACAATGCATTTGTGCCTAAAACTTCTTTTTTTTTTTGGAAAGAAACAAACAAAAAAAAGCATAAAAGACCCAAAAAAAAAAAAAAAAGGAAAAAAAAGAAANAGACCTATGACAAATATATATATATATAAATATATATATAAATCTATATTAAAAATTTAGTGACTATGGTAAGCTTTGGTTCCTTGGTTTCAAGACTTTTTTGCTCCTGTATAAAATAGTACTGATTAACTTTTTTAAGCAGAAGATTTTACTGTAAATAAGGGAATTTTGGTTTGGTTTTTGGTTTCTTTTCTGTTTCAGTTTTGGTTTTTTTTGGTCTGAATTCTGTCCCTTTTCTCCCCTACCTCCCCCACCCCTTGATTTTTAATATTTTGGGGTTTAATGT
>VWZX01000698.1:115301-128648 GCA_013399015.1 Galbula dea
AAGGAGATGCAGAGGGTGGTCAGGGAGAGGAGGGGTTCACTTTGGTGTCCAGCAGGCAAGCTATCCACTAGGGTCCTTGTCCAAAAGCCAACAGTTGTTGCCAGGAATGATGATGATGATGATTTTTCCTTTTGGTTTTTTTTTTTTCCAGCAGAAACAAGCACAAATAAAGGGGGAAAAAGCAACCAAAAAATACATATATTTAAAAAAAAACAAAAAAAGGAAGAAGAAAACAAAATTAGCTGACTGGGATAAAAAATAAGAGATACCTAGAGGTGGAACATGCTGAATTCCAACACCATGAGGTACCAGGGCCCAGGGGGGGTCCTCCCTTTCTGTTTCCTTTTTATCTTGCTTTGGTTCCTTTGGGTTTTGCAAAGTTGTTTTGGTTTTGTTTAATTTTTTTTTTTTTGTGGAAACAACAACAACAAAAAATATTTAAAAAAAAAAAAAAAAAAAAAAACACAGACAAAAAAAGCCTGAAGTAAACCTAACATGTTCTTTCTCATGGGACTTGAAGTTGATTCATCTTTGTGCAGTGCTGGTTTGCCCCCATCCTCATCTCAAGTATTCTTAGACTTCTGTAATGGTGACGATATATGAACTGTGGCCTTTTTCATTCTTGTTACTTGTGATGCAATTGAAGTGAAGATAAGGGGAACAAAAAAAAAAAAAAACACAGAGAAAAAACCAAGAAAAAAAGAGAAAAGAAGAAAAAAAATAAGGAAAAAAAAAAAAAGCAGAGATTTACCATGTATCAGTGCCTGGCTTTTTGTTATAAAGCTTCGTTTGTCTAGTGCTCTTTTTGCTATAAAATAGACTGTAGTACACCCTAGTAGGAGGAAAAGAGAAAAAAAAACACAAAAAAAGAACAATTAAATTTAAAAAAATAAATATATTTGGCTTATTTTTCACAGGAGCAATCCTTTTATACCATGAATATTAAGGAAGAAAGAGAAAAAAAACAGAGAAAAAAAAACCACCAAAAAAAAAGGGAAAAAAAAAAAAGAGAAAAAAAAATAAAAACTTGTCAGATTCTGAATATTTCTTCTTTGTAGATTTTTGGAATCATTCTGAGTAAAAGTTTGTTACTTTATTTTACTATTTAAAAGATGTTATTTTACCATGTGTTCTTGAGATGGAAGCTGTATTTGGTAGCCTGGGTTGGTTTTTCTGCTTTTGAGTTGTGGGAGGTTGTTGTGACTTCTCCACGTAGCTGCAGCGGTGAGAAGGGAAAACAAAACAAAACAAAACAAAACAGGACAAAAAATGGGAAAGGAAAAACAAAAAGGACAGAAAAAAAAACCACAAAAAAAAAGGGAAAAAAAATCCTTAAAAATCCTTTAAAAAAAAAAAACAAACCAAACCAGACAACAACAGCAACAAAAAGCTGAACAGTTACACCTTGGTTTTCAATGTGTGGCTGAGTGCCTCGATTTTTTTCATGTTTTTTGGGTGTATTTCTGATTTGTAGAAGTGTCCACAACAGGTTGTGTGCTGGGAGGTCCTTGGAGAAGATGACAAAGCCACCAAAAGCCGAGCTTGGTGGAGGCCATGACCTGTTTCTCATCTGTAGTTACTCGATGCCGTCATGTACATGACCGTTCTGTAGCAATAAATGTGCCATTTTGATAATGCCTGCCTGCCATTTGCCTTTCATTTCCTCCCCTCCTGAGCCCACCAGCTCCCAGCCTGCCTTTTTGGGGAGATTTCTTAGGCAAAAGGGTAGTTTTATTGTTATTTTTTTATCTGTCTATACATGGGAGGATTTGTGGGAGAAGGCATTTTGTTTCTATGTGTCCTGTGGTGCTGGTGGAAGGTTCTTTGGGCTTTTTCACCAGCCAGGAACCTTGGAAATCATTCTTGGCAGAAGTCAAGATGTCCCAGCACCTCTCCCCTTGTTGTTTTGGGTGGTACTCTTTGCAGAGAGCATCTCCTCTCTCAGAGGGTACAGCCCTAGACAGCTGGGGGTTTGTGCATCTGCTGCTGCCAAATCCACCTCAGTTTGCCTGCAGTGCTGCTGCCTGAGCTCCCTGCCACCCCAGGAGGCTTCAGGCCATCCCAGCCCAGAGCTGGGATGCTCCTGCTAGGAAAACTTTTATCTGGAAACGGGGAATACTGAGAAAGTAGCTAAAGGAAAAGCAACGATGCCTAAAGCTGCAGGAGGGACAGGGCAGAGACCCAAGGTCAGCCCCAGCCCAGCTGCCTGGGATGGGGTGTGATGAGAAGCAGGTGGAGATGATGAGCAGCACAAGGGCAGTAGAGGTGGAAGAGGTGAGGGAGAGAAGTTGCCTGGGTGACTCCTGGGTGTGGTCACCAAAAATCTATCAAGCAATCAGTTAAAGGTGGCTTGGGAAGATTGGGAGCAGGTGGTTGGGCAGAAGGGGGAGGAGTTGTGTTGCAGTTTGGAGCTGCGCAGGAGCTTGGTGAGGAGCAGCTACGGGGCTTCAGACAGGTTAGTGATGTTTCTTTATCCTCCAATTAATTGGGGTTTATTCCTTTAAATTGCTCTGTTTTATTAAGCTAAGAGTCTTAGAACTTCAAGGCTTCCTCCTCCTGTTTGCTGTTGCCAGTGTTTCGGGCAGTTGCGCCGTCCTTGGAAGCTCTCTGGGAAGAGCTGTTGTGTGTCTCTGGGATGCCTCCTGCCCGCCCACCCCAGGGGCTCTGCTTTCCCGCCCAAAGCTGTTTCCCGCCCAGGTCCCCGTGAGGGGGAACCTGGCAGCTTTTCGGGGCGGAGGGGGAGAATGAAATGGTCCCCAAATACCTCCAGGAACCCTCCTTGCTGACTCCTTTCTGACCTGCAGGAACAAAAGGGGCTGAGAACTTTCAGGAGGTAACCGTTTTGGTGAGAGATGCTGCAAATGTTCTGTTGGCTTCTAGGCAGTGACCCCCTCCAGTGCTGCTGCTTATGTGATCGGATAGATTTCTGTAGCATGAGCTGCTCTTAAGCTCTTAAAAACCCACTCTGTTGTAATCTAGTGTTAATCAGATTGTAGGCAGCCTGTCCCTGGGACAGAGCAGTGGGGCTGGGAGACCAGGAAACCTTCCTTGGTGCTACCTTGTTAGCAAAGAACCCCTTTGGGGGTCATCTCCCCAGGAGGAGCTGTGATGCTGAAGGAGAAGCTCTGGGTGGCTGCTGGCTGAGGCAAGGGCCTCAGAGGTTAACTCCTTTCTCTTCTGTCTGCTGGTGGAGGGTTTGGGACTTGGAGTCCTGGAATCCTTCCAGAAGTGCTAAATACCTTGGGCAGATCCTTGGCTAGGAACTCTTTTATCTTCTTTACTCCACTAAGCCAATATTGTTGTTTGTAAGAGAAATCCTGCAGCTGCCTTCTAAATCCATCCCTAGCACAGCTGGGGAGAGAGCTGCCAGCACTGCTAGGGAAACAGGTTCCTGGTGAGGTGCTGAGGACCTTACCCAGGTCCTACCATGGCTCTTGGGGTGCTGGGGGCAGAAATACTCCACTGCCTAGTCCAAAAAATAGCCAGAATTGTGGTTTAGTTGGGGTTATTTTGTAACCAGAGAGGGAAACAACTTCTGCTGGGGGTCTGCTCAGTGCTGAGCAAGAGCTCAAGGCTGGGGCCAGACTCTGCTGAGTGGTGGCCAGGGCCAGGCCAAGGGGCACTGGGCACCAACTGCAACCAAGGAGGAGAAGCTTGTTTGGTGTGAGGGTGTCAGAGCCCTGGCCCAGGCTGCCCAGAGAGGTTGTGGAGTCTCCACCTCTAAGTGGAGCTCAGCAAAGGGTCCCTGTGGCCAAAGCCAAGGGTCCCCGTGACCAAAGGGTCCCTGTGGCCATGCTGTGGGACTCCAGCACAAAGTGACTGTGGGTGCAGATGTTCTGGTGAGCCCCCAGATCCTTACCAGAAATGTGCTCAATAACTGTTAAGCCTGAGCTTCAAAGAAGTCTAAAGAGGATTAAATGATCTGAAATAGGCCAGGACTACTTTGTCACTGCTGTGGGTAGCTGTGGTTTGGGGGGTTTTTTTCCCCCCCCTCTTACCTCTTGAACTTTGTCAGGAGAGTGAGTCACTAGCAAGATGCCAGAAGGGCTCCAAGCCTCCCTGCACAGCCAGGGAAGATGGGATGGGAGCAGCAGCTGCTATCCCAGACCTAAGAGCTGATGGGTGAGGCTCTGGTAATGTAGGACACACTGGGCTGGGGAAGGGGGGAGCTTAGTGATGCTCTCATCCAGAGAGGGGGGAAAAATGCATCTGTAAAAAAAGGTGGTGGTGGGGAGAAGCCCCCAACCCCACAGCTGGGACCATGGGACACCTGGGTGCTGCTGAGAAGGGGAAATTCCATGGGGCTTTGGACCTGGGCTGGGTCAGCAGCAATGGCAAAGACTCAGGCTGGGCAAAAATCCAGTCTGGGGTTGTAGCACTGGGGGAGCTTGTCTTCATTTGGTCCTGCTTGAGCCCAGGCTGTGTCCCTGCATCATCCCCAGTACCTGCTGGGATTCAGTGGTTTGAGGGCAAATGTGTAAGCCCTGGGGACTCTCTCTGTGTGGAGGAAAAGGGGCTAGAAACTACTGATGCTAAGGAAGAGAAATCCTCAGTTTTGCCTCTCCTGATGTGGAAAAAGATCTGGAAGTTGGGATCCTCCAGGCCATCCCCTGGGGGGGTGTCTAGGCTGTCTCTGCAGAGCCAGGAGGATCAGGAGGCTTGGCTGGAGCTGGTGGCTGTGTGGAGAGGAGATGATCAGTTGAAAGCCTCTTCTTGGTCCCCATGCAAGAGTTGATTCCATTTCTATGGAAGGGTGAAAGAGAGGAGGCTGGGGAGGGGCTGGGGGCTTCCCAGTGGGTTTGGAGAGCAGTGAGTGGGGCTGCCCAGCCTGCAGGGCTCTCTCCACCCCTGGGGCTGTTGGGTGCTGGAGGGGTTTGAGGCTGTTGCAGCATCAAGCATCCTAATTAGAGGCAGATCTGGGGTGGCTGTGGATTGTCTCAGCTTCCTTGAAGTCCCTGCTCTTTGAAGTTGGGTAGAGGTATGATAACTTGCACCAGCTGAGGGGGCTTGCTTACTCCTTCCTGCAAGCCCAAGCATCAGCTGGAAGCATCCCTGTGCTGCAAAGACTCTTCCCTTAGCCTGGGAGCAGCCAGCAGATGGGATCCTGAGTGGTTAAGTGAGGCTGAGAGTGTGGGGAAACCATGATGGGAGAGGAAGATCCCTGGTGAAGGAGCAAAGGGCAAAGGCAGCATCCTCTGGTGGGGCCACAGACAACTTTTCTTTCCTCCCTCTGCTTTTGTTCTCGATGGGAAGCTGACAACTGCTTCCCTGCAGCATCTTTACCTTCCAGCTCCTTCTCCAACCACCAGGGCTTAATGAGGAGAAGGAGCTCAATTAGCCACATGGCATGGGAATGTGGGCTCCAATCAGCCTCTTGCTGCTCATTCCCTCTGCACAAAGCCTAGACAAATTCATCCCAGCTGGGGAAGGAAGCAGGCAGCTTTGTTGGAGGGAGCTGTGCCTTCATTTGCCTGCTGCTGACTAATTTCTCCTCCACCTTCCCCTTCCTGGGGCTTGAGCAAGCAAGCATCTTCCTGCAGCCCCTCTCTTAAGCCCCACTACAGCTCAGTTTGGGTTCAGGCATTCTCTAGCCTCTCTTTTCTTTCCTGGGCTGCTTTGTTTTAATTGGCTTTAGCTAATCAAGCCAGGGCTTTGTGGTGGAGCTGTGGCAAAAGTCTGGAGCCCCCCTGCCAGGGGACTTGGTGGAGTCACAAGAGACCCAGCCCTGCTTTGGAGGAGGGTCACCTCTCAACTGCTTTGGGTTCTGGAGGCTGCAAGCTGCAGAGGAAGGGCTTGCTCTTGGAGATCCTCCCCACACCCCAAGCTCCATGCCAGGGTGCTGGGTGGCAGTGCCATGGCTCTGGCAGACATTCAGCTGAGGCTGATGCTCCAGTTCCTCCCTGCATTGCCTCTCCCACAGCCTTGCTTATTGTCTCTGGGGCTGGTTGGGGCTGGCCAGCCTGGGCAGCATGCCCACAGCTTTTGCTTCTCATTCTTTTCACTGCTTATTCTCCCAAAATAAGGGCATTTCTTCATCTGGCTCCCCTGGGGAGGGTGGGGGGTGGAGATCAGCATCCCATAGTCACCCTGGCAGCTTCCCCTCTGCTCTCCTTGGGCTGCTTCTCCTCAGCACAACCAACTGCTCCCAGAGGGGCTGGCTTAGCACCTAAGAGCTCCTGGGCTGCAGCAGATTTTGGGGGGCAAGCTGAGTGTTTGCTGCTGGTCCCTGCAGCCAAAAGCTACCAAAGACAACTGAGGGATTCACCCCACCCTTTCAACCTCCCTTCCCCAACCCCATTTTAACTGGACCATCTTGCCTTGCCCTGCCCTGTGAGCTCCCTGCACCCCATGGGGCCTCCAGCAGCACCTTGGGAGAGCATCCCTGCAAGGCTGAATCCCAGCATGGATGGGGGGGTCCCAATTTTGGAGCCTCACACAGCATTTAGAGACCCTCAGGACCCCCCCTTTGGGAGGGATCTTCCAGCCCCAGCTTCCAGCTGAAGGTCCAGGGATGAGCAGCCCCAAGGAGCTGCTGCCCCTCATCCTGCTCTGCCCCACAGCAGCCATCAGAGTGCAGTGGCTGCTTGGTGAGCAAGCTGGAATGGGATCCAAAGGCTTTGTCTTCACCCCCTAGCTCTGCATCCCAGCTTCTTCCTATATTTCAGCTTCATCTGGTCCTGCTTTCAGGGAGGAAGGGACCCTTCAGCTTGGAGCAAGTGCTTGCTAGGAGCTGCTTCATGTCTGGGGGACTGGTGGCACCTGCAGAAGCACCAGGCAGAGACCCCAGGGGGAAGAGCAAGAACCTCCCCACCCCCTGGACTCCAGGAATTGCCTCATCACTTCCACTTGCCTTCTTCTGAGGGAGCTTGGGTGGGGGTGGAACATCTCTGGTGGGCTGGGGAAAGCAGCAGCCCAGCTCCTGTCAGGAAAAAAGCTGAGTGTGACTAACACATTCCCCTCCAGATGTCTCCCAGGGCTGGTGACCATGTGGAGGGGAGAGCAAAAAGCAGCCCCCCCCCCAGTTCAAGAAACCACAAATTCCAGGGGGGTGGGAGTGTGGGGAGGGAGGTAATGAAGAGCTTTGCAGTCTGTTTGTCTCCTCTTAGCCTTTGTGTGAGAGCATGGACACATGAAAAGCATTAGGTGATGTCCTGCTTGGATGGAGCTGGGGGAGGGAAGTTCACCAGCTGTAGGGCAGCATCCTCCTGGCCTGCACTGGGATGGTAAGGAGGAGACAGGAGATAACTGCCACCCCTCCAGGAATGGCCAAGAGCCATCCTGCAGAGAGTGGGAATGTAGAGGAAGGTTGAAAGGTGCCTTCAGAGCAGCAGGGTTGGCCCTGGATGCTTCCAGAGCTGAGAGAGCTTGGGCTGGGGAGGTGGGGGTAGTCTGAGGTGGAGCTGATGAAGCACCCTGACCCCACAACCAGCTTCAAGGAGGCAAGCAGACCATGAATTCATCTCTGTAGCTGTCTTCTCAGCCCCAGCACAGGCTCAGGAGAGGTGCCAGTGCTCACAGCCCCCTCCTATTGTCCAGACCTTTATCTCCAACCTATGGAAGTCCTCTTGAGTTCTGACCCCTGCATGTTTCTACCTCCTCTGATGCCCCTGCCCTGCACCAGGGGCCAGAACCTTGCTGGCTGCATCCCTTTCCATCCTGCTCCAGCCTCCACCTGCTCCTGAACCTTTTCCTTTAGGCTCTTGAGAGGCTTGAGCTGGAAACCTTGGCAGACATGTGAGAGCCACAGCTTCTCCCTCCACACATGGGGCCTGCTGGAGGATGGAGGATGGAAAGAAGAAGGGGAACAGATGGAAAAGGCCTGCAAGTGCTGCTGGAGTGGCTGCTGATTGTTTCTTCACAATAGCTTGTTGCTAAGAACAGGAGCTTGTGCTTTCCCTCTCTGCAGCACAACCTTGGGGCAGGAGCTTGCTTTTAGCTTCAACAACAGCAAAAAGCAAACGTGAGGCAGTTGCAGGTGGGAGGGGGAAGGGAAAAACTTGCTCCCTGCCTCCTCTAGAGCCAAAGTCTCCAAGCTCTCCATCCTGGAGCTCCTGGAGGTGGAACTGCAGCTGGTATGCATGGGGCTGGCTTCAGCCCTAGGTGCCTCTCTGCTGGATTCAGTCACCTTTCATTTCCCTTCCTGCTCTGCTTCTGCTTCCTAAACCTTCTGGTTTACTCCTCCCACTTCCTTCCTGCTCCAGGCCTTGGCTCTCTGCCCTCTTTCATCTGCCTGCCCTTGGAGAGAGCTTCTGTCCTCCTGCTCCCTGTGTGTCTCCACCTCCCTGTCCCCCACCTCCTCTTTGCTCTGGACAAACAGCCTTTGCTTTGCCTGTCTCTGGGAGTCTTCATGGCATCTCCTCTTCTCCTTAATCACACTCCTGGGCTCCAAGCAGGACCCTGAGGTGCTGGAGTGTGGCCAGAGAAGGGCAAGGAAGGTGGGAAAGGGTTTAGAGGCCAAGTGTTGTGAGGAGCAGCTGAGGGAACTGGGGTTGGTTAGGCTGGAGAAGAGGAGGCTGAGGGGAAACCTCACTCCCTGCAGCAGCCTGAGGTTGGATTGAGGTGGGAGTTGGTCTCCAAGCCCAAGGAACAAGTGAAACAGCCTCAGGTTGTACCAGAGGAGGTTCAGGTTGGACATGAGCAGCAGTTGGTTAAGCCTGGGTGCCCAGGGCAGTGGTGGGCTCAAGCCCTGGAGCTGTGGTGCTGGTGGTCACCTGGCAGTGCAGTGGTTAGACCTTAAAGATCTTAGAGGTCTTTTCCAAACCATCCTCACCCCCCAAAAACCTCCACCATCAGCTGGAGGAGCTCTCTCCCCCACCACCTCCCAGGGCTTGGGGTGGAGCTGGCCTGTGCCTGCCATGTGCCAGGGCAGGGCAAAACCTGACCTCTCCTCTCTCCTTCTTGCAGCTGCAGTGACCTCATTTAGCTGCTGGAGCTCTGGATTTCCCCAGCACTGACCAGATTAACTGCAATTATTGGGGATTTAGGGAGACTGTTTGCTGAACAAACTGCCACTGAGCAGATTAACTCCCTCCAATAATTTGGGATTCAGGCAGACTTCCCACAGCAGAGAGGCTGAGACAAATACAATTACCAGAGGAGCAGAGCAGGGGGGAAATTAGTGGTGGTGTTGTTGTTCTTCTGCTCATTCATGGTGCTGAAAATGTTGCTGTTCCCTCTCCCCACAGCCCTATCTCCTACCTTGGCCCTCAACCAAAGGAAAAGGGATGGAGGAGATGGAGCCCTCCAGCCTCCCCTACCATCCCCACCAGGATCCAAGGCAGTAAGACAGCAACTGGAGACCACAAGAAAGCTTGGGCCAGAGCTCTACTGGTTAGAGGGGGAAAGCAGGGGGAGGGAGGGAACACCAGATGTGTTGTCATCAACACTGAAGGCACCAGCATCCCACAGTGCCACCTAGTGTGGTCCAGCCCAGCAGGAGTTGGCAGCTCTGGGGGGAGCAGCCTGCTGGGGGTGGAAGTGGCCAGGGGCTTGCTCCAGCAAGCTGCCAGGCTCTCCTGGCTGGCACAGCCCCACAGGGGCCAAGGCAGGGCTGGGAAGAGGCAGCCAGAGCAAGAACCTGCTTTGAACTTCTCCATGCCCCCAATAAATGGAGTCAGGCATCTCTTCCCACACTGCTACTGGGTAATAAACACAGTGGGAAGCTCAAGTACCTTGAGGGACACCCTGCTGGGCTTATTATCTTCTACTTGGCTGCTAATTACTAGAGTTGAGACTTGACTGCTCCTGGATTTGTTCCCCCTCCTCCTTTGTCAGCTGCTGGATGGGGTTTTGGAGCCTCCCCATGACTGACTGTGGTGCCATTGCCATCCTTCTCCTCCCAGCAGGATGAAGATCTCTTAGCTCTCCTGCTTGTTGCCCTATCCTGAGCTGCATCTCACCTCTGGCAATGGTCTCTGCTTTCCCCTTGGCTGCCTGAGAGGTGCCAGAGGGCTCTGGTTGTGTGGGGCAGGCACAGAGGAGGAGGAGGTCAGATGGAGAGCTTCAAAGTCACTGGAAACAGAGGTCAGTCATTCTCGGGGGGGAGCAGCCCAAGCAGCAACCAAGGGACCCCTACCCAGGCTGCAGAGCTCTGGTTTCACCTCCTGCCCCCTTCCAAACCCAAAATACAGCCTTTTCCCAGGAAGGGCAGGGCAGGGCCAGCACCTGGAGAACTGTCTCCATCCTTCAGCCAGCTTAAAACCTTCCTGGGAAGGGGGGAGATGAACAGAGGTGCTGAGTACACCACCTGAAACAGGCCAGCTCTCCATCTTCCTTCCAGAGAAGGAATCCTAAGCAATTAACAGGACCCATTCTAATTAGCATCATTAAAAAAGCTAATCATGTGGAAGATTCTTGGTTTCCAGGCTGCCATTAACTCTAACAGCCCAAGGAACACCACCTTGGTGTCATCACCAAGTGGCTTGCTTCTTCTTGGGTCTCTTTGGTAACCCAGGTGCCAAGAAGATCTGCACTGTGGCCTCCTAAATGCTTCTGCCATAGCAGCTTCATCCCTCATGCCATTGGCACTAATTGGAATGGCTGGCTAATTTCCTTTTAATTAGCAGCTAATGAAACCCACCCTCCTTTGGGAGGGGGGTGGGACAAGAAGCAAACCTTGGCCCTCAGCTCCCAATCACCTCTCCCACTTTCCAATCCATTTGGCCAAGGTTTTGCTCTGCCTTTTTGGGGGAGAAGAATAGCTCTGGGAAGAGTGGATTCCTGGAGCTGTTCCCCCTGAGATCCTCATCTTCTCTCCTCCCCCAGCAGAAGGTGTGGAGTTGTAAGTGGATTGAATGCTGCAAACTTGAATTGCAGACTCATCTCTGCCCTCCTCCCTTCTCTCCTGCTTGATTGCAGCCATTTCCTTTCAGCTCTGAACATTTCCCAGGGAATTCTTTGAGTTTTCTCTTTCTAAAAAGGGGGAAAAGAAACCCCAACCAAGCCCAGTAATAATAAAGAGCTTGGAGGGAAGGGAAATGACTCCCAAATTCCAGTGGGGATGCTAATGAGACTCATGATTCCAGGTACTGTACCTGCCAGGAGGGTTGGGTTCATTAAAGCAAAGCCAAAGAAGGAGCTTGGCACCTTGACTTCTCCTCACAAGGAGCTTAGCAAAGTCAAGCTGCTCCCCTGAGGTTCCCCTTGGCCCATGGTGGTGCTGAGGCAGGATCCCTTGGTGCTGGTGGGGAAGATGCCCCACAGCTCCTGTCCCCTCCTGTCCTGTCTCAGCCTTGCAACATCTTCTCCAATGGGACCTGAGTGCTGGAGACCATGACCTTGAAGGGATTTTTCCATCTGGACTTGATGTGAAACCACAATTAACATCAATTCATGGATCATTTTGGGCCAGGTCTTGAAGGCAGGGAAGTGCTTGTTGGATGTGGCTGGGGTTTAAGCAGCCTTGGGTCATGCTGGAGGCTTCTCTTGGGGCTTTAGGATTTAGGAGGGGGGTGGTTTCTTTGGGTCTAACAACCTGAGCTGAGCTGTGAGTGGAGGCAGATGCTTTGCCCATGTCTCCAGAAAGTGGCAGCAGAGTGAGGGCTTCATTTTCCCTTCAGGAGGTTGTGTTTGCAGCCTGGGCAAGATAAGAAACCTTCTCTTTCTTCTTGCCCAAACTACTCATGCAACAAAGCTCTTATCTGAAGAAGACATTGACAGGAACAGTTAACACACTGGATAATTAAAGCCATAAATTAATTACCAGCCTTCCCTGGTGACTCTTAAACACTTGGAGGTAAAAGAGCTGTCTTCTGCTCCTGCACAATCCAGGTGACTTTGCCCTGGTGCTAAGCTGGAGCCACCAACCCCTTCTTGGTGTTTGGGGGTGGTTGAGGCAGCTTTCCTGACCCCTCTGGCTTCTTGGGACCTCCTTCAGTTTTGGAGGGGGATTTTGGGGCTTGCCTTAAGGGATGGACAGAGAGATCAGCTGCAGGAGGGCTTGGAATGTGTGGAACCCCCTCCCTGGGAGCTTTGGGCCAGGGGTGGTGTGGCTGGTGGCACGCTGGCACATGCCAGCACAGGCTGTTTGGAAGCTGTTGGAGCACAGGGTGACTCATGGCTTTGCTGGAGCCAAAAGGTAACCTGATCTTCATCTCTAGGAGCTCCAAGCCTCAGGCTTTGCTTTCAATCTCTTCTTTCTGGGCTGGGGCATGGGAAGTTCTGAGTCCCCAAACCTGGAGGGGTTTCAGAGCCCTGGAGCTGTGGTGCTGAGGGCTATGGGTGACCTGGCAGAGCTGGGTCAATGGTTGGGAGGACACATGGCAGAGGAGCAGGTGGGAGAGCTTTGAGGCTGGGAGGAACATGAGTCAGGGCAAACTGGTTCCCTTATTGATCAGCAGCCTTCCTGGGAAGGATCTCCTCCTGTGGAGAGAAGCTGAGGAGCAACATTGCCCTAATTGGGACCTGACAGGATGGATGAGAGAGCTGAGGCTCACAGGTCTCTGCAGTCACACCCAGGACAAGAGCCATCCCTCCTGGAAGAGCTGCTGAGCTCACTGCCTGTCCCTCCAAGAGCTGGATCAAAACAGGATGCTGCAGGAAGGAGGAATGAAGATCCCAGGGCAAGGCTGCATCCTTGACCTCAATCAGGAGGTTCCACCAGCCAAAGCTGTCACCTGGGTGTGCCACCTGGCAGCAGCTCAGGTCAGTCCTTGAGTCCAAACTGTCCAGAGATAAGAGCTGAGAGGTTCAGCCCTGTGCCAGGGGACTTGGCAAGCAGTTCTGCAAGCAGCATTTGGTCTCCACCTCCCTTTAGCAGCAATCAGATGCAAGGCAAAGCAGCAGCCTGGCTTCAGCCTTCCTGGGCTGCAGAGAACAGCTGGAGCCTGCTCCAGGGTGTTCTTAGTCCCAGGAAGGTGCTGAAGGGGCTGGGCTTGGCCCTGGGAGGTCTTTGACCTGTGGAGAGCCCAGGAAAGGGGCAGCAGCAGCTCCTGGGCAGAAGGGGAAAGAGCAGCAGTGGTTTGGGGTTGTGGGGAGTGGGTTTTTTTGCTCCATTATTAATTAATAAGCAAATCCTCTGGTGCACGTGTGGCCAGGGTACCTATAGAGTGGCATATAGGGCAGGGCACATAGGGCACAGCTTGGATGGCAGGGTACCTGGGGCAGGGCACATAGGGCAGGGAAAGCATGGCAGGGCATATACAGGAGGGTATATATGGCAGGGCAGTTATGGCAGGGCACAAAGGACACAGCTTGGATGGCAGGGCACATATAGGAGGGTGTCTGTGGCGGGGCACATATGGGGGGCACATATGGGGGGCACATATGGGGGGCACATATAGGAGGGTGTCTGTGGCAGGGCATATATGAGGGGCACATATAGGAGGGTGTATGTGGCAGGGCACATAT